>NW_019091423.1:682835-710318 GCF_001949145.1 Acanthaster planci
CAGTGGAAAGAGGACTTGTCAAATGTAGACCTGAAAGCTATTTTGGAGCGACAGTAGGGGGTGTTGGGGCGACAGTAGAAAGAAGACTTGTGAAAAGTAATGATTGTTGCTAAAACAGTGCCCGTGAACAACAAACACGTTGCTTGCCAGTGCATTATGCATACATGCTTTTCCGTGATAAACATGTATGAGTCATGAGCTTATGGTGACATCATATACATGCATATTCATTACTCGCTCTAATATGCTACCCACACCCGCACAGCGGTTGTGGGAACATTGGAGGCTGTCCCTGAAATGATGTGTTTCTGTGGGTTATAAAGGGGTATTTCCCCATGAGGTCATCAAAATGATGCATTCTAGTCCCATGGTACCATCCTTCCCCCCCCCCAAAAAAATGGAGGTCGTAACTTCTAGGGATCGTCTGCGTGCTGTCTTAACTTTTGGCTGGCATTCAACTTTGTGGTGAAATTTGAATGGAATCAGACAATGCGTAGTGTGTTTTTTGCCCCGTTTTTGCCAAAGTTTGTGTTTTTTGAGCGGTGTTGCGAGTGTTATCATGCAATGCCGCATAGCCTACATACTGTAGCATGTATGACATTGTATGATCGTCATTCAAGCTCATGCACTTACATGTAGATTGTCATCGCACAAATATGAAAGTTATTGATAAATAACTGTAAGTACCATTCTGTCAAAATATTGTATAAAATGGTGATTTTGATGATATGGATTGTGGATGTTTGTGGATTTCAAAGACATATCAGTGATGAAAATTCGCCAAGTGTTCGAGAAATTGCATTACATATGCTAAGTAATGCTAGAACTGAAAATTTCATGAAATCTCTCGTGTCTTGCAAAAAAAAATTCTCGTAATCACATACATGTGCCATTCTCTGTCTGTTCCAATCACAACATTTTTTGTGTGTCCATAAATAAACTACAGGGAAGAATATACATATTTTTGGGTATGAAAGTAGTCATCGCTTTGAGGTTGAATGGGGTATCAAATGAAAGATCTTGCTAAGCTTTATCCAATGGGATTATTTTCTGGGCTCATTTTAAATATCTCAAAATTTTGTAACATCCCTACTATATTCCTTTTGAAAGTTGTCCTATAGAATCTCCTTGTACTGTTGTAGGCCTATTGGAGTTGGCATGTGCGTGGTGCGTTCTACGTGTTGCGTTGCATGCAGACTGATGCCCAATAGGGATGGAGTAAACTGTCTCATATCCAGGCACCAGCACATGTTTTATGTAGCGGGCATTATCACTTCTCAGTAGGCATTATCAAATGTAAATACATAGTCATGTTGCATATTGTTGAATAGGGATACTGTCTGAGGTATTTATGAATCTTTTTTTTTTTTTTTACAGTACTTTGCCCTTGTTTAAAGTATTGCCCTAATATCTGGGACCCACAACCAAACCAGCTAACTTAGTCTGAGCTGACAAAATCCGCACTCGAGATAAGCCAGCATTGGGCTTTTTTTTTTTAATCAGTAGCCTAACTACAGCATGCTGTGTGTGCCAGTGTAACAGCCATGTAAAAAACTGGACTGGTTAACTAAAAATTGAGTGTTCCTTACTTTTAGCGCCCTGTTCCTATGAGAAGGATAAGTACATGTATAATAAATAAGGAAACTAAGTCAACTTCTACAAAACAACTTGCCTAGATAAGTTGGTGGTGAAAGAAAGATTGTGTATGTGACAAGGGGACAGAGCTTTGATTTATGAAATAAAAATAATATATATATATGGGTTAAATATGGGTTAAAACAGCAGCGTACATGACGCAACAGAGAGGTGAAACAAAGACAAATTAGTGAATTTAGTCTGGTTTCTTGATGAAGACTTCTGATGAATCTCAAGGAATCTGAGTATATCTAAAATGGCTGTGTTGGGTAACCAGCCTTGAAACAAAGTGACGTGACCCGACTGAACGGTTGTCATTCAGATTTTTCATGCTGTTGTCCAATTCATGCCCCTTTGAGCCCAGGGGGCCAGTATAGACTAGTCATCACTGACCAGTCAGAGACATGAAACAAAAGCCAGTGACAACATCTCGACCTGAAGAATACTGTCCACTGACTTTTGCAAATAGACCTGTTCAGTGTATTGCATGATACATCTTGCATGATGATACAATTTCTTGTTCTGCGTTGATATAATCTAAATTGCATAGGCTAAATTTCTCATTCATTAGCCAACAAACTGCTGAAAATGTAAAATGGGGATTCTGTATTTTATTCACAGTTATTGTTATACATGTAAGTGCCTTCACATAGGTTTTTATAATGTGAAATTCAAAGAATTGAATTTTCATTTTTTGAATAGTTTAAGCACCCATAAGAAACGTTTCTAAGATGCCTGCCAAGAAGGAGGCAATTGTCCTTCAGACGGAAGTGACAAACCAAGAACAGTGGGATGCTCTTATGACCATAGAAGGTTTATGTGGTAAGTCCAACAACATCTTTATTCTTGATTTCACGCAACAGGTTTCTGTATTTAGTAGTTCATCAGTTTTCTCAATGAATTTGATCATTTTGGCACCAGCTGTTGTCGCATAAAAACAGTCTCTTGAAAAATTCACTTCCAGTCATATATAAGTGCATTTCATTGGAGTATTATAAGTCGAAAAAGTCAAAGAAGTCTAAAAAAGCAGGATATTCAGAAATAGTGGCACAAGTGTAATCTTATGATAAATGTTGCATGGATAGGACAGTTCAAATTTAAATGTTGAGAAATTTTGTTTGAGGATTAAAAGTAAGAAATGTTTGTTTACTTGTCAGTTGTTGATGTTTATCAGCGATGGTGTGGCCCCTGCACAGCCGTTGTCAGTCTTTTCAGACGCTTGAAGAATGAAATCGGCGATGACTTGCTGAAGTTTGCAGTCGTAAGATCAGAGTATTTTAGCAATTTATAATCATTATTGAAAAATTGGAAATGAAATCAACATGGGGCTTAAAATAGAGTTTTTGCAATCATGATTTTTGTTCATTTTGTATGCGTGTAGCCCTGTATGTGTTCTTTTTGTACACAAGAACTCTGTGAATGTGACAGTATTCACCTCATGTACCTGTGCACAACATTTGTTTTGTCAGCATTATTATTTCTAATATTCCTAAGTCTATTTTGAGGACAGTATCAGACAACTAGATGTCTCTGCCTGGTTTTATGCATCAAGCCGCTTGGCAGACAAGTAGAAAATATATAGCCTATGAATGTTTTACCATGGTTTTATGGAATCAAGATGTGAGTTTTGAGGAGGTAAGAAATTTTAAAAATACGCTCAGTCCAGCATCCATAGTATAAACAACTTGTTTACTATCCTGATATAGGCAGAAGCAGACAACATTGAGAACCTTGAGAAGTACCGTGGTCACTGCGAACCATGCTTCCTATTCTTTGGCACTGGTCAGTTAGTAGATGTGGTCAGAGGGGCCAATGGACCGGGTCTCCAGAAGTCCATCACAACTCAGCTAGCTGCTGAGCATCGAGTACTGGAAGAAGGTGCTGAGCGCAAAGTGGTGAGCTTCATTAGTCAACTCATTCTCTGATTCTGTATCTTCTGGAGGAAAGTGCAACATTCGATTAAATCATTTCTTTTTGGGGGAGGGAATATGTACTGTAATATTGATGAGATTGGCCTGGTAGGAAATTCTGTGCTTATTTTTTAACATGAAAATGTTTATCAGTGTTTATTTCTGTAACAAAACCATTGATTACTCAAAGTGCCAACATGTTACACCTGAGCTTGCAAGTGTTAAGAAATTTCAGTTTGAGAAATGGGAGTCAAACCCCAGACATTTTAATGAATTCTTCAGGACCAGATTACGGTACCTCTCATCCAAAATCTTTCGAAATTCTTTTTTTAAATCCTCCAAAACTTAACAGAAGGATTTTGAAGCCTTGAGGAAGTTAGAGCTCTACGTCTGTTAATTTGGGACTTGATTCCCTCGTAAGTTCAAGTACAAAGAATGTGCCATTATGTCACTCTACCATGAGGACTTTTATAGGATTTGGGAAGGTTCTTAAATCAACTACCGGCACTGAAGGGTTTAGGCATGAAGACTGAAAACCAAGTCTGCTTGCAACCCTGGCAAGGTTCAAGCCTGGGCAGGAGTGCATCAAAGTGTTGTTCATTGCACGGATCTGGTTTGTTGTCTTGGATAGATTAAGGATCCTGTTTTGGCAGCTGTGGAGGCTAAGGAGCAAGAAGCAGCTGAAGCTGAGGCAGCTGAGAAACGTAAACAAGAAGAAGAAGCCAAGAGTAAGACATACTTTCTTGTCTTAGTTGTCATCTTGACTGCATCTCAACAGATCGAGCTTGGAAGTATAGATTCAATATATGACAGTTTTCTTGGGAGTAAAGCTAGACAAGCCACATTGAACTGATAAATGTTAGAACTAAGGATGCCATCTTTGGCTGTATTCTAAACATCTGGATATGAAATTAATTGTAAACTATTTTAGTGATATTTCATGGAAGGTCAGACTTATTATGACAATTACATCAATATTTTGTATTATATTAAAGTAAAAGAGATAAAAATTGAAGCAAAAGGTCATAAAGTCAGGAATGTTATTGGTTAAAAACTTTAGTCCAATTTATATAACCACGACGTTGTTTTTTAAGATTTGCAGCAGACTAGCAGTTTGAATTTTAAAATATTTTGTCCCATATTCAAGTATTTTGTCTCACACTAGCCAGTCTGATCTCTTACATGCTACTTTACCAACACCAATTTTGTCTAAAATCCTAAGTATGTGTAATTGTTCTTTTCTTTCTCTTCCCGACTGTGTCGAGAATTTGCTGTAATGGATGTGCAAAACCTTGTAGACCATGCACTCAATCTTTTTGTCCATTCCTCTAAGCATCCCCTCCCCTTTAATGATCACAGCCCCACCCTCCTCATTTCATCCCCCTCCTCTTCCCCAGTTCACCCCTCCCCTACCTAACCTGCACTCCTGCACTTTTTCCCTTCATCCTACAGTAGGGGAAATAATCAGTGGGGAGGAGAAATGCATGGATGTGTCTGTTAGGCCAGTCAGTGAGAATACTCTACAGCAAATGTTTACTGGTATACAAGCACAGAGCAGTAGGTCTAGAACAGGTACATGTGTTAGCTTCGCATGTAATTGACCGAGGGATGCTTTGGTAATGGATGATTGGTTTTTGGTCCTAAAATGCATGTGGTTTAGTGTTGTTGTTTGGCTGGGAGTGTGACTGTTTGTCAGGTTGTAGTTCCATGGATTATTTGGTTGGCTTTTGTTGATTTTCCAGTTCACAGATAGTTAGGATATTTTGGATTAAATTTGCTTGCCTCCTGGAATTTAAGGATGTTTTTTTAAGGAGGGATTAGGAATAATGTGTGTTCAGAAAAATAGTAACATGGTTTCCTTAATAGAAATGTTGGTGTTCCAAGAAAAGTTGTCTCTTTCATTTGAAGGGTTCCTTTTGCCTGGACCTTTTTTTGTGGACCTTTTCTCAAATCTGGATAATACTAATAAATTTCATGGACTAATTCATGTCTTAACCTCCTTTTTAAAGTGATTTCAAGGTTCCCTGTTGCACAGTTGGTCCATTTTTTTTCTACTTGTTATTTTGGTCAGAAAAAATTTTAAGTTTTCAAAATGGGGGCTCAGTTTGTAAATATTGAAATTGAATTTAGTAAACTAACTTTATTATTTGGCCAGTGCCTGAATAGATAATCAAAATTGTGAACAATTATGATTGCCATTATCATCGTCCATTTATTGTTAAAAGTAAATTTATCAAACTAACTCATTTGACTGTACCAATGTCTTTCAATTCCTGACCTCTGATAACATGTCTTAAACCTTACAGAGCCTGTACCCAAGGAAGTCACAGTTGTGCTAATCAAACCAGATGCAGTCAAAGAAGGCAAAGTTGAAGAAATTATCCAGAAAGTAAGGAAAATCTGGCTTTTTTCCCCACCTGTATATATTTTATTAATTTTTCCCCAAAATGCAGTGAAAGAGTTTGTGTTTTAACCAACTGTGTTGTCATTGAGTCAATATCTGACATAGGTTGTAATATATTTGAAATGCACCCCCAAGGATGTTTTTAGATTGGAAGGTGAAGTTTCATATATATTCAGTGTGAGAACGAACATGAATAGGATATGTGGCATTAGATCAGATATTGGCATTGAACATTCGCAAAAGTTAAACACATTCCAAGTTTCCAACATAAATGAATTTTACTGCAAATGTTTCGTTATGTCAATTTGCTTAGTTTTGCATTTACTTGAAGGATAAACCAACCTTCAAGGTGGCAAGTAACAAGCCCTTTTTTGTCAGTGTTATGAGATGTGGAATAACCTGTTCTTTATTTTCCCTACAACAAGCACTTTCACATCACCAAATCCTATAGCCATTTGACTGGAAAAGTTCTATTGCCTTAACCCTAACCCTCCTCAATCCTCCAACAGGTGAAGGATTCAGGAGGGTTAGGGTTAATGCATTGAGTTCTATTGTGAAGCTTTATCAAGTTTAATAAGAATGTGTTATAAAAGTGCTGTAAAAATAGAGATAGGCTAAAGGATAAGAAGCGTGCCGTCATTGTTTGGGTGAAAATGCCTTTTTTATTTTTCGAAGTTAATGGATAATGGCCTGGAGGTTTTGGCTCAAGAAGAAAAGACGTTAAGAGAGGAAGAGGCAAGGGAATTCTACAAGGAACATGAAGAGGAGGTCAGTCAACTCATTCTTTAAAATTCACGTCAACCTCGGTACATTAACATGATTAAGTGTCATCAGTGTTTGCATTGACTTAACTCTTGGGAACATGGTGAATTCAGAGCCAGATGTTATGACACTGTTGTCATTCTTTTAAACTTGCTTCTCTTAAAGACTTTTTCTCTGACATGGTCACCTCTAAATTAAATTGATAATTTAATGTAATATATTTGTAGTTATATGTCAATTATAATCATAATTATGTTCTAACAGTTAAAGTTATATTTGGTGTATTGTCTGTGGCAACAGCCAAAATAAAGATTGTATGAAGACTATTTTATTTCTCATCAAAATTTTTCCAAAATATTTGAAGCTTATTATTAAACAGTGTGTGGATTTTTTTTATCAATTCTCAGGAACACTTCGATGCACTCGTGCAGTTCATGTCAAGTGGACCAAGTCACATCCTTGTATTAACCAAAGGAGACACAGGTGAAGGGGTGGTACATGAAGTACGTGCTCTCATTGGACCAAAAGATGTAGAGGTTGCCAAGGAGGAAGCACCAGACAGGTAAAAGATCTGGACCATTTTGTTACTGTACAAGATATCCTTTAGGAACAGTCTTTAAATAATCAGTAACAGTGTTGTAGTCGAGACCATCACAAGACCATGCACAAAACCATGCAGAAGACCAGTCACAAGACCATGCACAAAACCATGCAGAAGACCAGTCACAAGATCACGCACAAAACCATGCAGAAGACCAGTCACAAAACCATGCACAAAACCATGCAGAAGACTAGTCACAAGACCATGCACAAAACCATGCAGAAGACCAGTCACAAGATCATGCACAAAACCATGCAGAAGACCATGCACAAAACCATGCAGAAGACCAGTCACAAGACCATGCACAAAACCATGCAGAAGAACAGTCACAAGACCATGCACAAAACCATGCAGAAGAACAGTCACAAGACCATGCACAAAACCATGCAGAAGAACAGTCACAAGTAACAGGGTGAACAATATGACAAAGGAGTGCTTTTGTTGCAGTTCATTTGAATAGCTTGTGACTTGACTTCAGACTGAAGGTCCTGTGTTGGTCATGTGCTGGTCTTGTGTGGTGTTGTGAGGGTCTTAAGGGGTCTCAACTACAACACTGATCATTAAATATTCAAGTAGAAAGTGTATGGTAAGTGATGACTTCTTGTCTGTTGCAGTCTACGAGCTTTGTATGGAACAGACACAACAATGAATGCTTTGCATGGAGCAGATTCAGGAGAGCGTGCTGCAAGGTAATGATATCATCATACATCGTGCTCCTATAAAAAAGCAAGTAGAGTGAATCTAATATATATCAAAAATAAGATCTTGTAATTGTCTGGTTTGCTTGGCTATTTGCATTAACAGGTGATTAAGGTACAAACTTTGTGAAGCTTTTATGTTCTTTGTTACACAGTGTATATATTTTGTCCACACATCACTAGATCACTGATGAATAATAAGCCAGTATGTAACGTCTCAGATGGAATGCCAGTTTGTTAACTGCACTAATAATTCTGTATAAAAGTGGTCCAACTGTTGGTTTCTCTGTCAGGTTACAAATGCTTTGTTTTGTCATAAGGTGTTATTAATATTTATCAGTCATTTTCTGGATTTGACAACAAGCTATTTTGCCACAGCTCAAATCGTTGAGAATTTAGGCTGACACCTCGTCATTTTTCTTGCATTCTGCAGAGAATTGTCATTTTTCTTCCCCAACTTTGCCATACCCATCGTGCCTGGCACAGGACCACCTCCCCAAGTCCAGAAAACTTTGGCTCTTGTCAGACCAGATGCCCTCAAGGAACATAAAGGTAGGTCAATTGATGGTCACAAAACAAACAAGTATTTCTTGCTGAGACAATAGTTTTTTCTAATACTTGGTTTATAACCTGTCCTGATCTTTGCTGAGGCAAATATTACCATTGTAGAAGGATCAGACTACTTTTATTTGTCTTTCCTACATGGTATGTTGTCAGTTTTGTTTGTCAAAGTTTTTTAACAACGCCTTTCTAAATCAGGACTTTGGCTTTTGAGTATGTTCCTGTATTGTCCGTTTTTCACTTTGCATCTTACCTAACTCCTGTTATTCTATTTTGTCAGACATCTGTCTATCATCGACCGTCTGTGTAATTTAATAAATGTATGTAGTTATATGGAAATAAACGTTGAGATGAAAACAAAAATAGCACCAAAAGGGTGCACAATAAAAGCCAGATATGCTGGTATTTTTGGTTGTAATATATCCTATAACTCATCTCTCTTTTCCCTTGTGTCCTGTGTTTCCATTAGATGCCATCATTGAGAAGATCAAGGCAGCGGGTTTTGAGGTCTGCCTTCAGAAAGAGATCCAGCTGACTGAAGACCAGGCCAAAGAATTCTACAAGCAACAGGAGGGACAGCCTCACTTTGAAGAGCTCATTAACCACATGACATCGTGAGTCATCCACCCTTTGCTCTGTAGAATTCTGATTAAAACTTAAGACATGCTTCCTAATCGGTCTCTTTGTGTTTGTGTGCTCTCAGGGGTCCTGTGTTAGCATTGGGTCTTGCCAAGGAAGAAGCTATTCAGCATTGGAGGAACATGTTAGGACCTAAAGAAGTAGAGGTGGCAAAGCAAGAAGCACCTGATAGGTAGGTAGAGTAAACAAGGTGCACAAGTGCACCCTCATTGGTGAGGAAGGGACAGGCCGTGTTAACACTTGACTGACATTGACATTGTGCATCCGTGCAAAGATACTACAGATTGGTGCAGAGTGAGATGAAAATCCTGCATTCTCTCTGCCATAAATCAGTCATTCTCTGGGCCTAAATCCTGCATTCTCTCTGCCATAAATCAGCCATTCTCTGGGCCTAAATCCTGCATTCTCTCTGCCATAAAATCAGTCATTCTCTGGGCCTAAATCAGCCATTCTCTGGGCCTAAATCAGTAATTCTCTCTGCCATAAATCAGTCATTCTCTGGGCCTAAATCAGTGCATGCGGTGTGTAGTCCTCACAAGACTTCATTGCTAATTCACAAAACGTCCTCTCATAAATACACCAAGTCCGCAGACTAGTGCATTAATCATTGAATGCCGCCTTCAAAGACTAAGAGTCCAGACTAGGATTTTGTCACAAGCACTAACTTTCTTTTTCAGTAGGCCTCATTACTGATGACATCGCCCTTTGTTTACATGTGCACTTTCTTGTGGGAGTTACGAATGGATAATTGGATTTGAAGTGCTGAAGGAAAACATATACACCCATATAACAAAACATAAAGCATGACAATCATCATTATGTTTACTGGCATTTTAGGGATAAGTGTCCAACTTGACCGAATGCATACATGTACACCTTGGTTATTTCAACACTGCAAACTTCATGTCTGTGAAAGTTAACTCAGCCATGTGATTAATATGCCAGTCAGGCAGACTCATGCTTACTTATTTGAAAGATTTCTTTTGATTTACTAATCTTAAAATGTCATGGCCTTATTGCCTTCAGATGGTACATTTTAGGTGTGCTGGGTCATGTCAGGGTGAAAAAATAAATAATAAACATTCAGGTTATTGGAAAATAGACAAAATGTACTTGTATTAAACAGTGCATATCCTTTGCATACAGACAGTTAACTGTGGTAACCATAACCCATGTGTCTTTGTTGTAGCTTGCGTGCCCAGTTCAGCCTCCCTGATTCATCCATCAACTGTGTTCATGGCAGTGATTCAATGGAGTCAGCACAGAAAGAACTCAATTATTTCTTCCCAACAGAGAACACGTTAGCCGTCATCAAACCAGATGCATCAGTTGAACATAAAGGTAGAAAGAGAATACTTGGTTTTCTTGACTTGGTTCAGTGCTTCTTTTCAACATGGGTTGATTGTTGGAAGAAACAGCGGATTAACCCTCCTCTCTGGATAAAGTAAAATGCCACAAATACAGCAGATACTGCCATCTTTGGGCTGGGAAAATAATCTGGGAAAAATTGTTACGCAGTATTGCCTAATAACTGAGCTTTCTTTGTTTAAATGTTCATTTCGCACCTTTTATAATAATGATTTTTTACCAAGTTTTTTATATTTATGAAAACATTTGGCCATTTTAGAATTTCTTTCAACCTGTGAAGATTTTCAGCCCTGTCCCAATTGGGGAGACGGAAATTGTACTCCAGTGCATTTTGAATTGTATTCTGATAAGTGTGAGTTTCTTCTGAACAGATGCTATCATTGAGAAGATTCATGAAGCTGGTTTCAACATTGCCTGTCAGAAGGATGTGGAATTGGATAGGGAGTTAGCAGAGCAACTCTACAAGGAACATGAAGGCAAAGAGTTCTTTGACAGTCTTATGGATCACATGACAAGGTTATCTACAAGCTTCTTACAATGTTCTTTTCTCCCTTGAGAATGTTTTGCAGTACTGTGACAAGACAATCTTGGCATTTGCAACTGAATTATCAAAAACACTATCCACCACCCAAAAAATTAAGAAATAAAACAGAAAACAACATGTTTTTCAGGAAGGAAGGTATCCTTAGTTGTTTCCCAATAATGAACTTCTAATCAATTCTGATTTCTACTAAAGTTAAGTTTGTCAGGAAATGTAGACAGTATTTTAAGTGGCCCTATTCTTAACTAAATAGAAAATGCATGATTCATAATTTACACGTTAGTGACATTTTGAGTCTATTTCAGATTTAAAAAAAAAATCTCAATTGCCCAATTTTGCATGGAAAGCAGATTCTCCCAACTTATTACCTTCAACACACCAATAGCAGCTGCATTAAAACTAATTGTATACTGCATTCCAACATCACAGTCCAAGATTTGACAGCTCTTGTGTTGACAGATGCTGTGTATGGCATTTATTCTACTAGTTATCATTTCAGCCCTTTTTTTCCTTTTTTGTCTTTTGATTTCTGTGTCCGAGTGTTTTGTAATGGCTGTGTCCTTGAGATGATAACACTTTGATGCACTGAGGTCCCTATGATGGAAACCATGCAGAGATCATTAAATTTACATGGAATATCATGAACATTATCATGTACCGATGTGCTCAAGCCCATAATTCATGAATAAATTTACTTCATCAAGTACATGTCATTTAGTTGGTGTTTTTTGGGGGGAGTCATTTTGGGGAGGTCAAATTTTGCGAGCTGTGTGCATTTCCTTTTATAGTGTTGTAGAGAGATCTTTGATCCCTTGGGGCAAACCATGATAAGCAGTGAATACTCATATTTACAATAATTCTCTCCGAGATTTTTTGATGTGTATTCTGTCTTTGATTAACCCTAACACTCCTCAGTCCTCCAACAGGTGAAGGATTGAGGAGTGTTAGGGTTAAGGAGTTTGGTCAAGCCTTAAATCCTAGGTATAGACCAAGTGTACATTGATTTTCATCATGCAGCCCATGAACATTTCATTCCATCGCAATCAAGATGTATTAAGAATCTGCAAGACAAGAGTCCAGTGTGAATAAAAAACATCAGTGTACTGTCATTCCAAATGGGTTTTAAGGTGTAGAAAGTCAGTAAGAAAACGGTGCATGATTGCATTTGGACACAGTGCAGGACAAATGTCTGTGCATTTTCTGGAATGATCAGGTGGAAATTGGTAATTGTTTTGTGATTACTAATAGTGCTTCAAACTGGCCAACTTAACATTGATGCTGACATTGCTTTTTGAAATCTGTTGTGCTGTTTTCAGCTTTGCCTTCCTCATTGACCATGTCCCTTCCTCCCCTCATACCATCTATGCAGGCAGTGTATCTAGGATCTCACCCAAGGTGGAAGGAGAGAATGTTGAGACTTGGTCAAGGTGGATTTCAAATCCACTCTGTAAAATCTTAGCATCCTCTCGTCAGTTTGTAGTCTATGGGTTAGATCTGGTATACCTTTCCCTGTCATTTCACTCCCAACTCACGGCTTATCTCTGTCCCATCAGTGGCCCCTCAATGATTATGGTGTTATCGCGAGAGGATGCTGTAGAAGGCTGGCGTACCATTATGGGTCCTACTGATCCTGAAGTAGCTCGAGAACAAGCCCCAGACTCCCTGCGTGCACTGTTAGGGAAGGATGTCTTACACAATGCCATCCATGGCAGCTCCAATAAAGACCATGCCAAGGAGAAGATACAAAAGCTCTTCCCTGAAGTTGGGATTGAAGAGGATGGCTCTATCACAGGTAAGAGGCTTACTGTGGAAGTAGTCATTTTTTGGTGCTTTTAACTAACTGACTCGTGAATCACAGTGACCTTCTTGGAGAAACTATCCTTGATACAATTTTAACTCTAATAATTTCCACGTTAGAGGTTTCAGGCTAACTCTGATTGCCTTCAAGTTATTTTTAGAGGTCGTAGGTTGAGTATGGTTTTTGCATGAAGGCCATTGTGTGACACATTTTATGTTATGGTCAACCATAGCTGTTGCACTTATCTCTATAGTTGTTATACTTTGCACATTTAACAACTGTTAACTGCTGTGACATGGGATATAATGTTTTGATCATTTGAGGGATGCATAGCACCCCGAGGCAAAGCCGAGGGCACCATGCATGCCTGAGGGCGTTCAAAACTGCATATCCCACATCGCAGCATTTAACAATTGTTTTGTCATACCTCTGTCTTAATTATGTTAAGGCTCAGGAATTTATCCAAAGAAAGGAGCTCTGAATTTCAAGAGTTCAGAAAACAATAGGCGTACTGTCAAACTGTATAATTAACATAACAGACGTAAACAATTATTGTCTGTGAATGCGTTGTTCCCTCACTTTCTTTAAAAGCGTAAACTTTATTGTGAGAGTAGAGGAAGTACCAGTGAGTACAAGTTCACGTGTCAGTAGTCTGGTTAGCAGTCCATTGCATTACCTTACACACGGCGGGGATAGAGTCTGTTATGAGAGCATGACCATTGATCGAATTCCCTGGTAACGTATGCACAGAATGTATCATCATGATCATGGGTACCATTCAAAACTGACTAACTGAGTGACAACGGTCATTTCCGAATTTTCCAAATCATCTGTCTTGTGCAGAATAGGATGTCTCACAGTGAGTGTCATATGCAGATATATCGCCCTGTCATGTCATTATTCTGGGCCCATGAACAGACAATATCCTAGACATGTATGACAAAACATTTTATCGCACCTATTACATACTGTGTATATGCTGCTCTTGCTTTGCCAGTTAACAATACTTCAAGGATTTTTAATTGAGCACTTGTAATTGTTGATTGCACCCTCTGTCCAACTTGAAAAGCTTCACTTCATTGTGTCCTGTTGTACAGGACGGATACGAAGATGGGTCTGCTTTAACTCTACCAATGCTGTTGCAACCTATTATGTCGCACATAGACTGCAGAATGATGATACAAATTATCTTTCTGATTCTGACAGACAAAGTCATGACATTCACTCACATCAGAAAAATGAACTTGAATGAAAAACCATATTTCCAAAATTGCCACATTAAGTCCAATTGGAACTCACCATGAATTGACATGCCTCTGTGTCACATTACAATCACGATAATGTAACAGGCCGAAAGTCATCTCAGAAACTTCCCACAGAGCTGCAATACTTGTACTGGCCCCCCTGACTAAACTAGTTGGAACAACACCATGCTGTAAAATTTCTGCAAGTCTGCTGTCAAATGCCTCATGTGAAAAATAATTAGCTGACCCCTTTCTGTTCCTGATACTGGTACATACATGTATGTGCACATATCACTATTTTACGTGTCATAGAGGTGTCATACATTTCCGTCAAGATATTTGTGTCTTTGCCTCATGAATGTTGTGACATTTACTCAAGCAGGTAGCTGACTGTTGCTAATGCAAAAAGATGCATATTGATCAATGGCACCATGGCACATTATCCAACCATGTACAGAGAATTAACATTCCGCTGTTGTAAAAAGTCCAAGTGGGAAAGTACAGAAGTTTATGCTTGTGAATGTGAACAGGGAGTTGCAGACAGAATGCAAGCATGGAAGAGAATGTCCAATGGAAACACAACTAAAGAACACCTTTTAAACACATACTCAAGGTCATGCCATCAACATGAACCAGATGTTTGATGATTATATGACACTGATCGAGACTAGACTGATAAATGATTGACACTGATAAATGATTGACACTGATAAGTGATTGACACTGATAAATGATTGACACTGATAAGTGATTGAAACTGATAAGTGATTGACACTGATAAATGATTGACACTGATAAGTGATTGACACTGATAAATGATTGACACTGACAAGTGATTGACACTGATGAGATAATCTGAATAATAGCTTTCATTCTCTGTACCTGTTGGGCTAAGTTTGATCTTTCAGATCTGTCTTAGACCATCAATATACAAGACATCAAGACGGCATACTGTACTTTTGTAGATATTTTCTGTCAATAGACAATATCCAGCTCTCTAACTGCACCCTTTTGTATCCATCTGTGATGTTAATGGTGGTACTGTTTGTTATGATGGTATGGTATGTGTGTGCTAACCTCACCTCCTAACAACCATTTGTGTGTGTTGTCAGACATGGATGGGGAAATGGCTGATATTGTTGCTGAAAGTACAACCCAAGACCAACCGGAAAGTAAGATGATAAGACAAACAAAAACCTACATCTCTTTGGCCCGCAGTCCCAAATAGCTTGTACTATCTGGAAAAAATGAACATCAGTCCAAGAACTTGATTATATGGTTTCGTTTGCCTAATGTTATTGAATACGTTATTTAAAGATTCAATAATTGGAAGGATGTTTAGTATTTTATACATTAACCACTTGCTGCCGGGGAACCCCGTTTTGAGAACCGTGGGTTTATACGCAGAGCCGGGGTGCCTAAAATGGGACAAAAGAGCTGGTCCGTTTAACAAAAAACCGTACTCGGAACAAAAGACCTGCTGCTGGGAATTGCCATCAATTTTCGGCTTGCATTTTTCAAAGGTAATCTGTCACTCTTTTTAAACAGTATACCACAGCAAGCTAATCCAGCTGCGTTTGAAAAGATGCCACTCGCATGCACTGGGGACAAAGGAAATTACGCAACACGTCACAATTCTGGGTTCTCTTCACAGGGTGGCAGGCTTGGCTGAAATATTCAGGAGTCAATGAAGGTTACCTGTCAGCTTAGAGTAGCCACCAAACAGTCATTTGTGTGGGTGTAAATGTCCATTAAATGAAATGATGAATTTTGAAGAATTTGGAAAACTGAAAATCTTGAAAATTGCCTGTATGTGTGCACTGCATTTTTAAAAGCACCCGGCAGCATGCAGTCAAGAAATTAATCGCTAAGGTGGAAAGCTTGCAGTAGCACCATGCAAGGATACAATCTCTTTGTGAGTCTGTATGGTTCTGAAAAGAACCGTGAGGAACTCAACGTTTCGGATGGTATGCTCTGTCTGTCGTCAGGAGACATTAATTAATCGCTGTTTTACATTTACATGTAGTTGTTTAGGATCACTTAATAAATTACCCAAACCAAAGAACAAACCAAAAAAAAAATGAATGAATAAAAGAATTGAAAATGAAATAGTAATATAAAGCTCAAGCCAGAGGTTCCCTTCAAAGAGTCAAAAAGGCAAATTAAAAGGACAGATGTTTTTCAGCGTAGCCATGTTTTCCATGTGGTTTCTGTCACGTTCCATTTGCGCCTTATTGAGGACAAATCATGCCTTTGTTATGTCATACTGATTATTATTTGTAAGTAAGATCCTTTTTATTTTTGCAGTGCATACAGCGGTAACTAATGAGCAAGAAGGAGTACAAGTTGCTGATCAGGGTATGGTAGCTTAGAAATCACCAATACACTACAGGTCTGACAATACCCCCATGGATCTTGGCACTCCAAGCATGGTTTGGACAAAATCTGTAATCACATCATGTCCATTAGCAGAGTCCACACAGATCTTTTTTGTTAGTGACTAGCAGTTTCCTTACAGCACTATGAAACGGTCCCAAAATATTCTGAAATTTCATGAAGTCCCTCACAATTGGTGAAGTGTTTTAAAAGAAATTTCAACTCTTCCAAATTAGGTTCCAAAAATGTAAGATTTTTACAGAATAAACATGATGCAAATATTTGCCCTTATAATTTAATAAGAAGAGATAAAGAGAACATTTAGAAGCCAGTTGGACTGTACTCATTGTGAATGAACATCTTTGTGTGACAGGTGATGAAGATGAGGAACAGGTACCAACTGAACCTGCAGCCACAGAGGGTAAGATAGACAACATGGATAATGTCTAAGAATTCCTAACATTTGGTATTTACCCAAATACTACTTGAGTGTATTTGGTTTAAATAGTGCTTTCATACTTACTATCAGAATGTAAACAGATGGTTGTTACATTTAACAAGGAAAGCTATTACACCTGTACACAAAACATACCACATTTAGACTAATTACTTCTTTCCGTGCCTAGGATAAACTAACTTTGTGTCAATTTTGAGTCGTGTTTACAAATCAAGATGACATATGGCATTGGGTTTTTAGATCATGAATTTCTTGCAAGATACCGCGTTGTTTAATGGAGATCCATCAGACATTTAACAGACAAATTTGTATTCCACACAATTTTGGTATATACATTGGGCACATTACTAAGTCCAGGTCAAAAGTAGATATTTTTATTGTAACAACTTTCTGTCAACAGAAGCTCAACAAGAAAGCCAAGAATCCCAGGGTGGGGAAGATGAGCAAGCCCCGGGGGGAGGGGAGGGTGAGCAAACTGAGGGAGGGGAAGCAGATGGCCCTGATGTTGAGGCTGAGAAAGGAGAGGGTGGGGAAAGGGAAGGGGAGGAGAGTGCAAAGGTTGAAGAGGGCGGTGAAGAAAAAGCTTCATTGGAGGAGAGTAACGACGAACAAACAGCTGATGAACAGGCAGAGAGAGAGGAAGGTATCCATGCTGCATGAACCAAAGCTTCATCTTGTTAACCCTGTCTGCTATTTCAGATGCCACTTTGTACTCACACATACCACAGCCATCTTTGTTTTCTGCAAAATTTTTCAGTCATCATGTACCAGGTCAATAATAATTGATTCCATGTGCATAAGATCAGCCGGATGTGCAAGTGCATGGTACATCAAATTAGCTGGGATCATAGCACTTAGTGAACCACGTCTTGCTGTTGTAAGTTTGTCTTCAGGGGGCATGACAAAGATGGCTGAAGTATTCGTAGTGCCTAGTATAATTTGCATTCAGATTTTCAACATTAAGAAGTTAACCTGCTAACACTTGTTTCCTTGTAATGTTATTCCAGCAGCAAGAACCGTTCCATCGTTATCAAGCTAAACTGCATTTGTCATCACTAACTGCTTCCAATTTTTCATTCATGTCTTTTCACAGAAAAGCTTCTGTAGAGCTCAGTGTTGCATTCATTTTTCAAGAAACCAATCTGGGGAAAATCATGACAAGTTACGGAAACTGACGCTTGAAGGAGTAATATAAGCATCGATTCTAGATAATTGATTTTAGATTTTTTTTTAGCTTCAAACAAAGCAAAAAGGGTTTTTGGCATTAAAGGGTTAGGCTAGTGACAAATCAGCTAATCAGTTCTAACAGTTCTTAATCCTTAATTGGAGGATTGAAGACTGTTAGGCTAAATGAATGCAAACACAAAGCAACTGGCCATTTTTCAACAAGTTTTGATTTTCCCCAGAGTTGTCTCATGTAGCATTATACATGGTCCGTGTAACCACCATTGGTGTCTTTTTCTTGGCTTTTTAATACAAGCTTCCATTCTAGCATTATGTTACAGGTTTGCTTCAATTATTATGCATTTTCACCCAAGTTTGAGTGCATTAGATTTCTTACAGGTGTAGCTCAATCCTGTTCAGATGAGTTCACCAAGTATGCTGAAACAACAAAACTGGTTCAGCAAGAATAAGTCCAACAAAAGTGGTCCGACTTTGAGTAATTGGGTTTTAGTTATGGCAAAAATATCACAGTATGTGCAAAAGGACTGGGAATTAGTCAGAATTCTTTTTCCAAGCTGTGATAAGCTGTATGTCCCAGCACCCGTTTATTCAGTCAACACAGCCTTGAGTTTGGTTCTTACTGTACCAATTTAGAGTGAGGATTGACTCAGTAAAACATTCATCTGCAGCTCAACTTAGAAAGGCATATCTAGTATGCTAACCACAGTTGCTTTCACTCATTGTTTTTTTTGCATTATTTAAATTGGCACAATTGCTATGGTTGTTTTTTGTAACTGTAGGAAAAATTCAATAATTATGTTGTTACAGAGTTGCTCTAAAGTTCTATGTCTATCAATCTTCTCCCAGGGTTTTATTGGCACTAATAAAAATCATGCTAGCTTAGAAATAGTAAAATGGTTTGGCATTGAAGATGACTTCTGTATCAGCAGCAACTGTGACCAAAGTTCTAAAATTGAATAGCTTCTTTTAGAAACTCTAATACGTACAATATTTCTTCAAATACTGTTTCAGTTCCACCTTGACTAATAATTTCCCAGATTTTAGCTTGCTTTTCTCTAAGTAAAATGACACACTTCTTAGTTCGCATATGGCAAACACACTTTCGATTTCATTTCATGTAGCATATTTTAGAAGCCATCAACATCATACTCCCAAACAATTGTCTTCATTCAGTAACGTAGCAACCGGGGGGGGTTTAAAAAATGGATAAATATTGAATGAGGCTAACAAAAAATAGCCCCCCCAAAAACACACCACTGAAAGCTGATACCCCCATAAGATGCTGTGTCCCCTTTGTGCCCCCCACTAGTAAAAGCCTAGCTATGCCACTGTCTTCATTACTGGCTTCACTGGCCTTAACTGTTCTTTAAAACATTTTGTATTAGTTTTTCTCTGTTCAACTCTCTTTGGCTTCAAATTTGGAATCAAAATTGTCCTTAATTCATGGGTTTCTGCTAGTGTATTTTTAATTTTCATTTAACTTCTAAAATGTACATTTCCTAAAAGGGTATAATTTTGAGTTATAATCAGCTCTGAACATCAGTTTTTTTGTGACTTCCATTTTCAGCCTCAGTAGAAACATATCAAGGATAAATATTCACCTGACATTTCAGTCTGCTTTTTTAGACTTTTAAATTGACTGTTGGCGATTTAGTGAAAAATTTGTAACTGTCAGTTGTTGGACTTTGACATCAAGATTCCTGTCATTCCAAAAATTGTTCATATATAAAACATTAATTGAAATCCTATTACAGCAGAACCAAAAGAGGAAATCCAAGAAGAAACACCACCAGATAGTGGTGAACAGACAGAGGTGACAGACCCCACAGCGGATGAGGGTAGGGAACCCCAAACACAGGAGGGTATGTTAGGTGTCAGCAGGGATCACTAACACCACCACAAACTTTTTCTTCAGTCGAAAGATTGTTTGAAACATCGTCAAAGGCTGCTCAAAGATTTTTGTATTGACTCGGTAATTTTTTGTTTATTAAGTCCTTCAAAACACAGATTTTTGTGTCGTCTTACATTACCCCAAAAAAGACACACTTGAAAAGCAAATCTTTTTTTTGAAATTTGGTTTTTTTTTATTTCAGTCATTGTCACATGTATTTTGCGTATTTGAAGAAAACGGTTTCATCTATTCTCACGGTTTCAAGTATGTGTGTGTTTTGACATATATTACCTATTGTAAATAGAACCAGCATCAAAACCTGTACCAGAGGATGAACAGCAGCAAGAGGAAGAGCCTACAGCTAACCAGACAGTTGGTGAGACATCACAAGAGGGCTCCTCAGATCACTAAACCTACTCCCTTTCATTCACTATTCATCAGCATTTGTGACTGAAGTTACTTGTTGCATTTATACACGGACCATTTACTCAGGGATGTGCAACCACGAGTGGCCCCAGTGCAAACACATGTGCAACCTTGGATCCATACGTGTTACGGATTGTTATTACCCACGCAAGTGCTCTTGACTTTCTCGAAAAAACTCGCGACCACGACACGGGTTGCAGCTTGCAGCATGTACAGTGCAGCCGTGGTTATGCCGAGACGACATGCCGATGTGATGCTTAAATCTGTTCGTTTTGACGAACAAATCTTCATTTATCGATTTCAAGGAGAAACAAAGTTTTAATGAGGCAAAATTCCCCAATTTTGTGGTACAATTTTCTCAGAATATATAGCATGAAATATCTTGAGCAGCATATTTTTAGAAAGGGTGTACTCTGACTTAAAATATTACAAGAAAACAAAGTGGTAGACAGGAAAATATGTTTTATTATTAGAGGAAGTGTTACATAATCCAACTAAATTTCTGCTTTGATACTGTGCCAGCCGTAACACGCACTGAACCAGCTCTGAGCTTAAGTTGCACATCCCTTGGTAAATGGTCCGTGATTTATAGAACCACCACTGTTACTGTCTGCTAAACCGAGATCTGCCACCCAAAAATGAACTTAGAGTCAGATTTTTTTCTTCCTTTATACGTTTGAGGTTTTGAGCTGAATGGTTGACGTGTGGTAGCACACAGAATTAAAGTCTTATCAGCTCCCTGCAAATAGTTGATGGTGCCTTTGTGGCACACTGAGGATCCGGGATATTTAAAAATGACCTATGACTTGCCTATTAATGAATAGAATTGAAATGATGGTGATGATGGAATGCTAGGTAATTCACACATAACTTTTGCAGATTAAAAATGAAATGTGACTTTATGCTCATTGATGATGTGGTGGTGGGTCATGTCAGTTGTATTTCATTCATAGGTGGAGGAGTAACTACTTATTTCACTAGATGCTAACTGTTCTGGTTCTGTTGCAGAAATAGCTGAGGACATATTGCCTTTCATTCATGCTGAATAGCTTGTGATATTGTCTGCTACTATATGTATGTCATGTTATTCAATATTGCTGCAACTATAGACATGAGTATTTTGCACTGAGTAATCAGTGATCTTGTGGTTAAGGGTAGATTAACTGTTCACATGCATGTTCTTCCATTAACATTCTAGGTTTTTCACAGGAATCAGGCAAATGTAATGAAAAGAGAGATGTAGCCCTCGTTTAGCATTACCTTCCCTTACACTTCACTATTTTCATGTATCTCATGGTCATATATATATCCTAGCTAAATAACACCACATAAGATAGTGATCATGGTTATTGTTAATGTCATGCCGTTCTTCCTCTTGAATGTTTGTGTTGGTAAGTCACTAACATGGTTGAAAAAATTTAGTATGAATTAACACCTTCCAGTCAGCTGATTTCCACTTTTTTGTACTTGTTTTATATGCTACCTCTAAGTGAAAACGATGTACACAGTACATGTGTAATGTAGTATAGGGAATTCCTTATTTGATTTCAAATTTGCAAGTTTTGCATGGCTTTTCTCTGACCCTTATAAATGTTGATTTTTTCCTGAAGCAAATAACATCATAACATTGTGTCTGCAAAAAAATGTATCTTTGTTTTGAGAAAAATGCATCAATAGGTTAATGGCCCCACAGTAAAGTTTTGTGCTAAATTAAAATACAGGAAATACAATTTAGGCAGTTAATTTATCTAAAAACATACATGATTCGAGGTTTGATATCTTGACTCAATTTTAGATAAATTTAATGAACAAGATCAACACATGACTTTTAGCTTGAAATGATGTGCCAGGCGTATTCCATCAAAAAGTCATAATTGAGATGTTTTTGAATGAACACACTACATTGCCCCTTTATTTCAGCTGATTTTGTTGCACTTGAATTTTGTTACTTCTGATATTTCAGACCCGTATTTCCTTATATCAGGTGAAACTACTGAGGAGGCTAAGCCTGAGGACCCAGCAGTGGAACAGGCCCCAGCAGCAGAGGACACACCTGCTACTGAGGATGCACCTGCTACTGAGGACACACCTGCTACTGAGGACGCACCTGCTACTGAGGACGCACCTGCTACTGAAGACACACCTGCTGAAGAAAACAAGTCGACTACTGAGGACACACCCCCTGGAGATGATGCACCTGCTGCAGAAGACACACCTGCTGTAGAAGAGCAACAGGTGGCAGATGACAAGCCAGCCGAGGAACCACCCGCTGAAGCTCAACAAACAGAGGGTTAGTCAGAGATTGAATTTACAGCATGTTCTGTATTGCACTGATTGTTATTACCTGTTTCGCTGGTATCGAAAAAATGGTCTGAAAGGCTCTCCCACTGGTATTTACATATAGTTGCTCAGATGTGGTTTTGTTGGTGTAAAGTAGGATTAACATTTTAAACAACCTAGCCTACATCATGGTCTTGGAATGAGACCATGCTCATATGATCTTGATATCCTTCAAATCACAGATGAAAAACCCAATGAAGCAGCAGCAGCAGAGCAAGAGGCTACCCCAACAGAGGGAGAAGAGCAAAAAGAGGAACACCCTGCAGAAGGAGGGGATGAACAGAAGGAAGAGCCTGCTGCAGAAGGAACAGATGAAAAGAAAGAAGAGCAAGCACAGGCATAAACTACTTAAAAAGTGGTGAATTAGAAAAATCGATTTGGCACACTTCAGCCAGTGACCTGTTCTGTAAGCCCTTTCCCTGAAGACAATCTTCCCCAAAATCTCTCTTTTTGTGGTGTTTAATTGATTGAACCCTTCTTGACAGGATGAATGTGTCCAAGTTGTAATACCCCAGGATTTGTCTGGATTCACCACTTGCGTTGAGTAGATTCACAGAACTATGCAGATGTGACATGATATGCAGATGCAAGCACATTACTAGCATGTGTGAGGAGTATTTCAGATGGCATAACATTGGAAATATGTGGACACGTGCTACTTGTTCTAAATATTAGTATGATTCCAAGCATGTATGGGTGGGTAGGCCTTCACTCGAATTCACTGTATTAACGAAGCAATGTATATTCTTGGGTAAGTTGAGACCAAGTTGTGGGGACAAACATTTGTAGTTTACAGATCTGTTTCAACAATATGTAATGACCAATGTCACCAGCATGGGTGTACAAAGTGACGCACACATGCTTGCCATCTAAAAGTCTGTCAACAGTCAGGAGTATATTTTGGTCTGTACAGTTTAGATTTCTTCCTGTTTGGATTTCCTTGTCTTGAATTTATCATTAAGAAAATTAACTGGTCTTTCTGATCAGTACAATAATGCATGTTTTTAAACTTGGTATAAATTATTGCTTTGACACTTGTTTTACTCGTTTCGCTTTTACTTGAGCTAAAAGTTGTAAATATTTTACCAAAAGTCATTGCAACAAAATATACCTGAATATACACATATACACACAGTGAAATGGGTGACCTGATGTGTGGGCCTTTTTCTTTATTTAGCACAGGAAAAGTTCATTCCTTGTACAGGTATGGATGAAATGCAAAAACAATTTCATCTTTCGTAAGAATGAACATAGTTTATTATTCCGTCCAGTCCTTAAACTGTGCCTAGTTTTGTTTGAAATTTCGAATTGTAAAAATACATAGAATTCTGATGAATAAATTGTTTTAGAAAAGTCTTATGCATCTTATTTTGCAGTATGTCAATTTAGAAATGCCAATGATAAAATATTACTGGCTTTCGAAAGGTTACCCACACATTTCTGACATTAACAAGAAGCTTGGTGTTTTAATATTCTCAATCCCTGTTCCTGTAATTTTGTAGTCATCAAACGTGGAAAGGAATATCGCCTGGTTTGCATAGCCTACTTGCTCAGCAATTTACATTTCACATTCTCAAGGTGATTGAATATAGGAAAGTTGAAAATTTAACAATGATTTTTTTTCATTCCACAGCTTAAACCAAAACTTTTCATACAGAATGTGAAATGTGATTTAGAAACCAAACACTATATGAACAAGCATGATTTCTCTTACAAGTCAAAGGTTAAGACCACCAAGAATACTATCACTATGAAAATGTAAACTGCAGGTCTATATATTTGTGTTTCCCAAGAACCCTATTCTGAAATATGTACTGACAGAAAGTTGATTTCAAAGCATTGGGGACTTTTAACATATGCATTTTCCTCGACTACAACAATAAAACTTGTTGAATTCAGAGTGGAATACACATAGTAAAAAATTACAGAAGAAATTACAAAGATCCGAGGTGTGTGCATAAACGTCATTCTCATAAACAAACAGGATGTTAACATTTCTGCTGTTACTTCTGCCTGAGTGATGAGATGCCAGGTTTTTCATAATCATTGGAATAAACCTTTTGCAGGTTAAATTTGAAGAAAACTTGATACATGTAAATGTACACTGAGTTCTTTACATTCACGTGAAAATAACAATTTGAAATCTCCATACTAAAGACACTGTTTCTATGACTCCTGATTTGGGCAAGCTTTTGCTAGGTTGCATAAGAGATGCCTTGCACCAATACACCATCTTCAGTGGTTGTCGCTATGCAAAAGCTTGCCTTGAATCACAAGGTATAGCAACAATATACCCAGCAAGAAATGAGACCGAGGGGTACCCCCCAACATGTCCAATCCCTATGCACATTCCAGACTATTGTTACTTAACACATTCTCCCCCAAGATGTCTGAAAGGAATTCCCCAGATTCCTGCGAGACAATGACCAACACAAAGCAGGGGGGTTCTCTCCATCTCATACCTTGCTGTATATGAGCAACGAGGTCTTAGTCTGAATTCATATTGTTATGTCTACATGTATGTACAATAAAAAAACTCAGTGTACCAGATTTTAATCAAATTTATCTCGCAAAAGGCTTACCAGAGACCTGTGGTACAATAGGCATTATGCAGCTGTTTGGATGTGACAGGTGCTTTAAATTGAAATCCAAGTAGAATGAGGAAAAATGAGGAAAAACGGTCTTGTCATTTTGACATGTTAAGATTTTCCTTTGTTGCATCTGACATGCAACTTCTTGGTCCTTTTGGTTTTCTGTTCTGGGTTCTGGTGTTTAACTTTGATGTGAGAATTCAAAGATGACTTTGACTCAACCTGTTTGCTGCAGTGTGGACACACATATACCTGTAATTCAGGATTCTTGTGCTTCTTCAAAATGTGCGATTTTAACGATCCATTGTCTCTGTAGGTTTTATCACACTGGTCACATTTGAAGCGTTGTAGCCCGGTATGGGTAATTTGATGGCGCTTCAGATTAGTGGAGTATCTGAAAGTTTTGTCACAAAATTTACAAGGGTAGGAACGTTCCTGAGTATGTACACGTTTGTGATACTCAAGAGCTGATGAATATATAAAAGTCTTGTGACATGTCTGACACTCATAAGGTCTTTCACCTGTGTGCCTTCGTTGATGTTGCCTGTATGTGTACATCGTCTTTAAAGTTACTCCACAGGTAGTACAAAGCAGCCGATCTGCTGAAGGCTTGTCACATTGAGCATTGTGCTCATCATGTGAGCTTAAAATATGCTGCTTTAATGTCCAAGGACTGGGATATGTCAGGTCACAGTATTGGCATTGCATGGCCGTGTCTTCACCACGATGTTTCTTCATGTGATGGGTGAAGTAATAATCACGAGTAAACTTGGCTCCACACTCTTCACAAGTAAACTTAAAACATGGTCTTTTTACTATTTTTGGCTTAACTACAGATATATATACTGGTTCCATTACTGTCTTGTTGTCCTGTTCATGACTTTTACCATTGTCTTCAAATTCTTCTATCCATGGCTCTTCAGCATGGCCGTGATCGGACTCACATTGATAGTCATGATCAGAATTATGCACCATTACTTTCTGCGGATGACTTTCTCGAACTGACTTTTGTTCACAGTTAACACTTTGTTTCTGTGATACCATGACAATGTCTTTGTTGCTAGGACAACACAACTTGACTTGAACACCAACTGAAGTAACTGCAGCTCTTACTTGTTCAGCATTTGATCTTGTCACCTGAACAGTGTTACAACTGCATATCCGTGTTTGTTGTGCATGAAACAATGTAGACAAACACTGTTGGGATCTGAAAAGAACAAATGGGGCACTGCAACATGCTAACAATGCAGATACCTATCTTCAGATTTAAAAAATAAAATGCAATCTTAATAGTCTATGGCAGGTACATCAGATAAATAGTCTTTATCCCCCCCCCATAAAAAACCCTGAAAGACAAGGGCTTGGCAGGATGTATTTCCCCATCACTCCACACATTGAATGAGTTTGTAAAGTTATGTCAAACACCTTTATCACTTATTATTTCATGAATTTCAGACATGCTATTCCAACTGTGGAACTTTCAGAGAGGCACAAAGCGCTTCGACTGATCTAAATTTGTTGCGTGTTTCTAGTTTTTATAGTTCATACTAAATTTCACATCCAAATATCTTTGTAAAAGACCAAACAACCCTCCTGTTTCAACCGTCACTTCCCTCCTTCATTACACTGACATCATATGTCGCTTGAAATTGAATGATTCAGGGTGCGTTTTGTTAAGAGCGTTAAAAGGCAAATATTAAATACATGTACTGGTACCTGTGTTGCTCCTCCAAATCAAAGAGATGTTTCACAAAGGTAACAAGTGACTCAAACCCACTGGATTCATGCAATGACCTGATCTTATTGGCTAAATCAGGATGCAAGATCATACTTCCACTGGCTATTTCCATGGTGATCCTCAATCTAAAAGAAATGGCATGAGAAGAGTAAGGTATGAGTAGCCACCTATAAAAAGTCTGTAAGGAAAGTTTATTAACAGACATGAGCTTAGTGGAAAAGATCTCTTCTGAACTCTTTAATTGAAGCAGGTTACTCCCTAAGAAAACACATGAACTGATACTACCTGTACAGACAGCACAATATAACCAAGGACCAA
>NW_019091423.1:729192-747311 GCF_001949145.1 Acanthaster planci
CGATCTTTGTAAACATTATTTATGTGCATCTTATTTTGAAAAACAATCATTGCCTCTCAAATACAAAGTCTCTTTCTGAAAGGAACAATGATATTCAAACTTATAAGGTCACCGTTACCCATCAAACAAGCTTCACCTCAGTAACTGAGTGAACTTACCATGACCTTTCAACTGTTTTGTAATAGGAAGTCCACCTTTGGAACCAAATTCGATCAATTTAACCACTAATCTAAATTTCAACTTGTAAAAGGTATTGTGACGGTCATGCCGACACAACCCCCAGGTCGTCCTCGGCCAACGTCAGCGAGCGGTCTAGTCTGAGGCAGCCAAGGAAGTAGGCCCATTTTGGGGCAGTCTACCGCCAGGTGCAGCAGGAGAGCAGTACAGGCACTGGGGTAGAGGACAGGGTGGGACACATGGGCATAACAGACCCAAACCGACATGTCTGCCTAAGGTGACTCTGGTTTAATAATTGCTCACACCTCTCAAGGCCCTACTAATGATACGACCTTCATAGGCCCTGGCAATCTCCTAGTCAGATCTTGGCCCTATACATGTGTAAGCTACAGGCACAACTTGTTTTACATCCACCGAATTCCCCCATAAGAATACTGCCAGGTGGATGGAGTTCCCCTTATAAACTCGTCCCCAGATGATTTATATTAAGTCTAAAGATCCCCCGGTAAGTTGCTTACTTACGGGTATAGCGTAGTAGTTCTCCCCGGTGGGAGCAGTAAAGAAAACCATGTGGCAACTCAACTGACCAGGACGGTGCTGGAACTACTATGGCACATGGGACTGACTGCGAAGGTACTGACACGCTTGGCACACGATCGCACTTATATATCTCGCAGGCCGCCAGCCTGGCGCTACCGGCCACAGTGCACGGCAGGCCCCACCAATGTCAGGGAATAAGCCCTGGGCCTAACTATGATGGCTCAGAATAAACATGCAAACTGCTACTGTGCCACAGTATCATAAAAACCCTACTTACATGTATCAATACACTTAATGTTACTCGTATTTAAGAGGACATTACTGTAATGGTCAAAGATGCTAACAACACTTTGAAAGTTAATGACGGTTACTTTGGGACATTGTAATTTCACAGTCTGATCAGATCCCGAATTCATGAATTCCAGGTTTTATTCATTTTTCCTATGTGTGAAATGTATTTCTGTTAAATGTATTCCCTTTTCAGGGGATATACCCAGTACATATTTCAGCTTCTTGTTTCACCTCCTTTTCCTTTTCATTTCTTTTCTTTCGCATGTATTTCACTTGCACTGAAACAAACCCAAATCTCAACTTGAATCTTACCTGTGACATGTGGTACAAGAAATAACATCAGAAGACTAAACTGTAAAACTGCCATCATTGTTGGGAGAAAATGTATCTGTGAACAAAGTAAAGAAATCATGTATGATCTGTGATGATAAATGACATTATTTCAGTAAAATCTTACAATTTCATTCATCTTATCAATTTCATGCATGATGTATGTATTACAAACATCTCATAAATTGCAATTAATTAACAGATGCTGAAAAAATTTGCATAAAGTCAATCCTGTGTTTCACACAATAACAAATAGCCTTTAACTTTGGAAGTTGGAGCTTCCAATGATAGCATATCTTTGTTACTACATGTACTGAATGAGAGCTACATGTACAACTTAATCTTTGCATATCATATATGCTTATATATGCACAAAATTTGCTTAGAGCATGAAAAAACCTTGCTTGATAAATCAGGTTACCAGCCCAAACTCCATGTGATGTATATTGTATTGGAATGATATTCACCTGTGTTTTTGGTTAGCATGACAATGACTTAGATTTTGAGCTGGTAACCTTTGCTTTTTACACAAGCCTTTTTTTGGCACTTAAGCAAATTTGTGCTTAGGCAGCTCTATGAAAATGGCCTCTGCAGGATGATAGGAACTTTACCAGTGGGCTGCAAACCAGTCACACAGCCTCACTGGAGAGAAGCATGCGGCATTAGAAATTACATTTGGAATTTGTTTGCATCACAAATGCCTCCAAACAAAGAGCATCAAATTTTCTGGACCTTAAACATGGAATACTATACTGCTGTCTCTCAAAAAAGGAAGTGTTTAACTACTTGTAAATGTAAACTGAAGTCGAACATTCTGCAAGTTATCCCTTCTATTTTGTATGAGTCCGGTTAAACTCATCTCCCATCAATATTCCATCCTTATTTCCCTACCTTGGATATACTCCATTTATGTATTCATAATTTGTACATACATGTACCGTATAATTATGTCTTGTGGTAGTTTACTAGTTTCCATATCTCTTAATTAACTTCTTTTTGGTTTTGTATTTCATTGTTTTGTAATATTTGATTGCATGCCTTACACAAGCTTTTGCTGGTTTGCTGCCTCCTTTTGACTTAATTGTCTTCTTTGTATTCTTTATATGTTGTATGATGTAACCTGCTATGAAGAGGAAATAAATTTTATTTACCAATGAAAATGTTATTTTTTTATCGAAGGGTGCTCACTTTAACGGTTTGACTGGAATGGGCAGTATTTGTGTGGAATTGTTGAGGCTACTGATTTTGTCTTGGTCCTGAATACTTGTCTATGACAAAGGAACTTACATTTCTTGTGCTGTTATACTGTTTTCAGGAAAAATTATCTTCACCTAATGTAAAGACAAATTAGTCAGGATTTGGAGGTTGTTAGAGACCTGGACAAAAGTTTGTTGATTATCAGATTTACCCGGAGATTCCTGGAACCAACTAGTTGAAAAATTCACGTTTTTCGATTCTACAAGGAAAAAAATAGTTGAATACATGTTTTAACCATTCAGCAATATCAACAATGCCTTGAAGACGGTAACACCCAAATAAATATGTCTCAAACAGATATGATTGAGGTAAAAGTGGCTGGAAATAATTCCAATGCAGGTGTGGGCACCCTGTTAAGTTCAGAGTCTCTAAATTGTAGTGAAGTGAATGGTATGGTGGCTTAAGGTAGCTCCCTACAAGAACAATTATTACATACAACAATGAAGGTTAATGTACAGTGAACACCTTTCCTTTTGGTCCCAAGGATGAACTTCCTCTTATGTGGAGCTTCCAGCTATTACCACTGGTAAATTGTTGATTTAGTACTGTACGCTGCTGTGCACATATCCTCGTCTTGCCTCAAGTCGTTGTTAACAGAAGCCAGGCAATTGGGTCATATGAATAACAAGCCAATGCTATGAGGTTCAAGCAAACAGCAAAAGCATTATGAATATGGAAATGCTTGAACTTCAATAAAATTTTTCTGTTACGTACTGCACGGCATTGACTAGAAGCAATGGTGGCACATGCAAAATGTTTGTGGTTTGCTGCACAGGTGCAGCCGAAATGTGCTTTCACTGTGTGTACATGTACATGTATGTGTACTACAGACACACATGCAGTTGACTGGAGTTATCACGGTGCTGTTGAAAATAATGCATTTGGTGAAGACTTGTCAGGCTTGTTAAGCTGATTCATGTGTTACTGACAAAGTCACAGTTATTTAAAATAAAAACTGAAAATGGACACTTAAGTAGATAGCAGTTGAGTACCAGCGTGCCAGTGGGACTTAACTGTATAGAATGATAAATTGTAATATGAGCAAAAATTAATAAATTAAGAAGAATAAGTAAATGGCTTGAAAGGGATAAAATGGGAGTAGAAACAAAAGACTTCTAATTAGTCACTGTAAGACTTCTTTGATTATGTAACATTCATTCGTTATAGCATTATTATCAGGCGTAAGTTTATTTTCTGAAAAGGAAAGTTCATCAAAACAAAGTTGGACTGCATCATGATTAATATGATACTCAATGATGATATTTCAGTAGCCATAGCCAATGAAGCAGTAAGAGTAGTCTAAGATCAACTCTGCGTGAAAGTGGGAAATTCCTAAGGGGTGGTTATGTCAGGAGATAATGCCACATAACAGATGCGTAATGGTGACATTTCAAAGAATAAGAGGGGTTACATGGTGGAACGTTTTCCAAAGTGGGGGGCTATTTGTGAGCAGATCATCAGGCATCAGCCAGTAATAGACTGACTTAGAGTAGGGTGTGATGTCCCCCCCAATTGAAAAGGTGGGTGTCCCCACCTCCCCCCTCCACTACCAGTGGTGCTGTCTGTTTAGTATAAGTGTCCAATGACGTCATGAACCTGGGGCTCCTGACACAGAAACTCTTGCATGTCCTTGAAACAACCGTACTGGCGCATAGGAACTGGGGAAGGCCTGTAGGTTTTACTTTTGTTTGGAAGTTGGAATTGTAAAATGTAACCACACCTTTTGGGTCTTCACAACATCTACAGTATGATGAGACTTGAGGCTATGCATGGTGGAAGTACTAACTATGGACAAGTTTGCGGTGACCATGTGGATATATTTGTCTTTTTTGAGTGTGTGTGGTTCTGAGAAGAACCGTGGTACAGTATGAACTATGATTCCAACACGTGTGGTCCCCATATCGTGTGAGTTATGGGAGAGGCGGGTAACTCTTCCATTGGGTTCGTCAAATCTATCTCAAATATTATATACTGATACAAAAGGCAATAAAGCACATTAAAGTTATTCCTAGCATTGCTACATACTCTCAAGTGACCCATGGGAAATAAATCAAGTTCGGATGTGGTGGGCCACTTTACTGATCAGCCCCTCGACCCCCCCCCATAACGTTTTGGGTTGAACGGAAGATAACTTGTATGTTGCAACATTTTGTTGAGAGTACAACAGCCAAATTTGAAGAGAAAAGCAATGAACTAGCACAAAAACTAAACCATACATGTAGGAAAGAGTTCCATATATGTAGGCCTATACACGGACATCACTTAATTAGCACCAGTGCATAAACCCATGACACCTTGTGATATGAGCACAAAAAAACAAACTCTACGGTATTTTCCCCTCAAAATTTTACACTGAAGGATAAGTGTTATTTACTTGTTGGGTGATGTAAGACTTTTGGGAAACTTAAACGATGTGTCCGGATATCTAATGCATGGAGTTTCCTACCTCCAGTCTTACCTTGCAGAAAAATGAAATTCCTGTAAGCATGATCATAAGAATGCATGTCAGACAGAATGCACTGATGCTTGCGGTTGGGGTGAAAAATAAGCCTAGCTAGTGCACTGCGTATAAAATAGCTAGGCCTCTTTTCTTAGTCGTCATCCTATGGTCAAGTAGTAAATAGTAATGAAAACTGGCTTCTGTGGGCGAGATGAGGGATTCACCATTTGTATATCTAATGTCGTCATGCGAATATATTGGGATTCTGTGAATCCCCAAGACCAGCTGATCTTTTGACATCACGGGAAAAACCGCGCACTCCTTTATCAAAGGCAGTCAAACATATGACGTAATGCGGATAAGCGGTGGTTAATTGTGCACGAGCGGGGAATCCCCAGACGCCAGCCAGGGTACTGCACTGATGAGTGGCCCGAACCCCAACCGTCTCGCTAGCATGTATAAATAGTTCGAAGGCAGGACAAAAATTTTGCTTTTTAGAACAATTGATTTTATAAAAAACACCCCCCTCCGAAATAGAAAATGATCGTTATGTTTTCCTAAAACGTGTTTGTGCTTTCAGTTCCGGAAAACAGTCAGTGGTGTTTGGGGGGATTGTATATTTCAACGTTTGTAGATGACTATGACATCATAGGGTTGATGTGAAAAGATAACAGGGTTTCGACTTTTTAGGGAAATTAGAGGGGAAAGTGGGAAGTTGTGGGTGTTTTAACACATGACACATGGTGGAGTCAAATTTGCATGGCTGGTTTATCAGTAAGAAAGTAACATTTTCTTACAGTTTATTTAATTTTGAAATTTCAAAAATGGGGTAATTAAAGTGCAATAACAACAGTGTTGTCTTTGGTTTTATAGGGAATGACCTGATTTACTAGATAAAAATGACAAAAATTGGGAAGTTCCCATACGCCTGGTAATTGCAATCCTTAGGAGAACTTCCCCTCTTCGGTGGGCGCGGCCGGCATTGCACTGATAACATCCTTGCAATTTTTTTGATGCAATGACCGTTAGGTCTGAACTCACTAAAGCTACGTCATAAAATTATTCTCTTGAAAGAGTAAATATTATATTCAAGATACTGCCGTGGATCCAGGGGTTGGTGTCAACACCCCCCCACCTCAAAAGGGGGGGGGGTGGAGTTAAAAAATGGAGAAAATGGAAAAAAAAAACAATGTATGGCATGTATAGTGTTTCATATTTCTGCTTGTCCACAAATTAAAAATGAGACTTAAACAAGATCTCTGGCCTGACCCCCCTTGGAAACTTTCTGCATCCGTCCCTGAAATACACTCCAAATTGCTGAAACATTTCCTTCTTGAACTGATGAGTGTGCCAGTGTGGCGTTATATGATATTTGATTATCCTGTGGTATTATACCGGTAGGTAACTTAATACGCATCAAGCCTGGCATATTGGCCACAGACACAGATACATGATATTCAGAAACTGTTGCATTCATTTTCTTTCAGTACAGTCTATGCTGTTCCACACGATTTACAAGTACTGACATCACATTATGTCGATGGGTTCGGAAAAAGCAAATTTCGCAGTCTAATTTTCCTTCAAGTAGGCCTATAAAACATTGCTAATTGTCGTTGTGTTATCCTCTCCCAAAGCACTGATGCAACCTTGCCTTTTGTCCGGTAATCCCCAAATTGACACATATCTGCCCCGGAATCATGTCCAGCTGTGGCTATAATTCTGGACAAATCTTGTTGGGTCTCCCACCCCCAGACCCCCTTTCAATGTTGGGTCTATGCATGCGGTCTGTCCCCGGCTTGACTTGACAACATTGACCGGGTTAGTTGGGGAGGGGGCTAGAGAGCATATGGCTATTGCCAAATGTCCCGACAATTTTGTCCAAGATTGCAGCAGCAATTTGTGAAAAAATATGCAAATGAAATGATGAAGCTGTCCCTGCTGACACTTATACTTGTAAGAATACACACTGGAGCATTTTATTTTCATTCATCATTTGCTGGGTAAAATACTTTAAATTTATATTCAAAACGTTTAGAAAAATATAAAAGACCATTCAGCATATATACATCACTACATCTTGCACAATGAGGAATGAAATTGTTAAGAATGAACATCAATCAGACAATCAGACAGACATTCAAACAGCACAATTTATACTGTACAAGTAGATTTATACGCGAAGAGATAAAAGAGACAACACAAAAACATAAATGGAGCCCCTGGAAACTAAAGCAAAAAGCAAACTAAATTATTGTTTGGTTGTTCTCCATGTTTCTATAGTTAACAAATTAACAAACTAGAACAAAAACAAGCAAACAAATAAGAAACAACACACATACAATCATACACTTAAAACGACCAGTTAAAACTATTATGGACAAAAAGTGACAACCATTTTGTATAACATCAACAATTCAATACATAGTATACAAAGCTATACTGAATACCACTTGAAAAAAATACATTGGAATTGGTTAGTGGTTAAACTCATTGCCTTCCTGAGTATTTCTTTGACAAGCCTTTATTTGACAATATTAAAAGTACTATCAACTGGTTTAATACAGTAAGCTAAAAGAGAACAAATCATAAAAATTTTGCAAAGCTTTGTTGTGATCGATTGTACTTATATCTGGAAAAGGGAAAAGGGCCTGGAAGCTCTTATACAAATTCTATTCAACTTTCAACTTGATTGCAAGGCAACTCCAAGCTAAAATGGAAAAATGTAACACTGCTACAAACAAAAATGAGTTTTTCAAAAAGTGCAATTAGAACTAAATGGTATTGGTACTTCTGATTATTTCTACTTTCATTTTTTTGAAACTGATCAAAATAGAGCTCTATTAAGATGTGCAATGTGTGTGTTGCCTCCCCCTAGGGGGGAATATTGCCGTACTTAAAGGAATTGGAAGCAAAAACACTTCCAGCTAACCGGTTTTCCAGCATTTCCCTTTAAAACAAAATTCTTAGGTTAATACTTTGGTGTTTAAAGGAGACACAAAACTATCATAACAGACCAGATAAATTGTGACTTTGTTACAATTATTCTTGACTCTGCAAAGGGCAAAAAAGATCCCTGATCCCTGTGTCTGCAAGTAGACTTACATGGAAGACTTCGGCTGTTTTATACATGAAATGCAATGTGACGATTTATCATGATTAGGGCAGTATAGGATGCTTGTGCAATAGTTACAGTTTCAAAACATTGCGCCGGTTGAATTGGTTGCTTTTATAACTACCCTAAAAAACACCTAGCATCTAGTCATATTTGTTGTATGGTTTGTTTGGGCCCATAATGGTGTAATCCACGCCTGTGGTGTGTTTTAGGTGCTGACAATGGATTCTTAAGGGTTGGTGTTTGGTAACAGGGCAAGTGCCTTGGGAAGTTAAAATGACTTTTTAAAACATGAATTCGTTATGAAATTAATTTAACTTCAACACCAAATTACCTTGAAAATAAAGTGACCAAGAATATCAAGTAACAATGCTTCATAAAAATGAATCTCTGAGTTAACATCTAAGACATTCAGTTACCATGTGGAGTTCATATTAACATTGTCAATGTGATTTACAGTTATATGTCATTTTACATGCAAAGCAAAGTATTTACTTGGTCTTGTTTACTTTAAGGCTGTTTTTGTCGACTGTATTTTGCTTCCTTTGTACATTAGGGTGTGGTGAATTTCAAAAAAATCTGAATTTTAAGTTCTGCATAGGCTAGAATGATGTTCTGGCAATATTTAAGACCTACCATATTGAAAAAAAGAAATTCAAAAGACTTTGCCCAACATGGTTGGAATTTCTCCCCAAAAGTGCTGAGTCATGGTGAATTGCACTTGATTGCATTCTGGTCACATTGTACACTTTCCTCATTTGTTGGTATGTAAGCCATCTTATCTGTCATTTACTAATTGAGGTATCAAATTTGCATAGATATAGGTCCCCGGGCTTAATTTCCAAAGAGCTGGGTTAAACACAGATGTGCCATTTTGGGAAGTTTTCTACATGTCGAGTCCATGTGTTCCGTTTAGAAGTATATGGACATGTACTGCCAGTCCTTCGCATAAACAATCCCAAAGAATCCTGCTAAGGTTGAATCAGATGTTTTGTGGTCAGTAGCCTGGGCATATGGCCTTTAGTATTACATTTAAGACTGCACAAGAGTATATCGGTACATGCAATCTACACATGTGCTCTTCAGAAACTAAAGAGATTGCAAAGTAATTATTACTGGTTGTACTCATCATGATGGTTCCTTTTGAAGAGAACCAGATCTGCTACAAAGTCTCTTGCTTTTCATAGACTAGAGTACTGAGTTTAAAATAAACAAAACTGAGCTCTGGTGAATTGAAATGTTCCCGACAGATAAACTTTTTGATGAGTGAGATTTTTCCCCCAAGTGGCGACTGAAGGGATCGTGATTGGGCAGTGTGCTTCAATAAAAACATCCAATGCTGATGCAGTTGCAAAGAACATTAGGAATTGGTACAAATATAGAGTAAACTTCAGCCATATATCTGATGCTGTCAGGTCAAAAATTATGAGATTCAAGGAGTATGAGCCCAATCCTTAAAAATTTCTGGATATCTGCAGCATGGTGGACATCACTGACAGCATGTTACCAAGACAATCTACAAGTTTCTACTTTCAAATAACTTTATACAGAACAAAATAATGGCTAGAGATGGCCTTAAGATCAATGTTGGATGGCCGGCAGGTGCTCTCTATCACCTTGAGATGTTCCTAAAGGAGACCACTGCAAACATATACATGTAACACAGCACAGAACTACCTATACGATTGGTCATACTACATGATCACAGTCATTCAGTGAACAATTATTAGGAGGAAAACATTAAAGGAACAGCTTTGAGCTTTGCACACAGAAAAGTGGGAGGTTTTAGAGCTTCCTTTGTACAAAAAAAAAGAAAAACCAGAGAAAACTGCACAGTCAAAAAAAAGAAAGAAACCAGAGCTGAAAAACCTTTTGAAAAAAACCAAAAGCTGGTTCACCATTACTCAGTACTTTTGGGGAGAAGTTTCAATCCATTTTTAGGTTGGGCACAGTTTTTTTGAAATTTGTTTTTCAATATGGTAGGTCTTAAAACATCGCCAGAACATCATTCTAGCCTTTTCAGAACTTAAAATTCAAACTTTTTTTAAATTCACTACACCCTATTGTACATGGTACTTTAAAAGTTATTTATTATAAATTCTATTTATCACATGAGTTATTTACATTCTTAATCTTGCAAGCAAATGGAAAAGTCTCAAGGAAAGACTTTTGCAGAATTACAGTGGTATTGTTATCTAGACTGTTAAAGAACTTATTAAGTACAACTTACAACTTTTAAAGGAAGAAAGAATTGAAAATTCTCTACCGAATTTACATCAAAAAGTGAATGAAAGAGAATATTTTATATCACTTCTTCCCGAAATGTAAAAACAATCAAAATATACATTGTCACATGTGGCTTTTCTTTTTATAAGGTAATGATTCCCTTTACCTGCATAAAACACAAAATGAAAGACATTACAGTTATTTGAAAACATAGATAAACAGATATCCCCAAAGGTTGTTTCCTACCATTAATCTCTTAAGAACAGGTGAAAAGACAAACTGTTGCTGGCAATGTCAGGAAAGCTCATGGGTTATAAAGGATTTGCAGAGACCCCTGATATAGCGAAACAGAAAGTACACTTGTCGTTGCACATATATGCAATTCAGTGTAAACCTGAACGGGGCTGCCACAGAGCGTCCAACCTTTACAAAGTCATTCTTTAGTCATTCTTTGTACTAAGAAAGCAGAAAATAACGAAGTCAATCACAATATCAATATTTTCCTCACGTTGATATCTTCCCTTAGATTTTTATTCATGGTATTTTACAGTTTGGGCATGATAATCCTTAAATCTTTCTGGCTTTCACAACACTGCATCTGAGTGCTATGGTTTAGTTTAATTTGCTGCGCAGGATTACAGCACAAGCTTCATCCATCTTCTCATCTTTCCAGCTATTGGAAAAGGGTCACTCGCCAATTAATTATACATTTTGGACATTCTCTGCTGAAACCTTTTAGCTGGCAACTCTCAAATTACGAGTGTGACCATGGTGAAAAGCGATAACAAAAATGTCATAGCATGGCTACATGAGTACCTGAGTTGACATTGTACTCAGACCTGCATGGAAGGGATTTGCTGTAGATGTTGCAGCATTCTGAACTTTTTAAATGGGGTGATAGATATCACTATCAAAAACCAACCCCTAGTTCTGGCAGACATCAATACTCGCCAACCCAAGCATGCCTTGTGAAAAGCTTCTTCCAGGGAGCTTGATTGCGCTAGTGTTTCCCATCGATGTTTTCAGTTTCAAGGCAGTCTCTAGCTAACTCCCTGTGCTCCCTCATGATGCGAAATCAGAACACTGGCCACGGGTGGAACCATTTGTACTTGGGTCTCTGGATCCTTGTCATTATTTTTAGGAACATTTCCACAACATCTCACTACAGATCTTTTCCTTGATTGAAGGAAATGACAAGAAATTGCATAATCATTCATAACCCTGTTGGTTAAAATTTACAGTCTAATAGCTTTACAGGCTGCATGTTAAGACAGGAGATCAGGGCTGTTTTCCAGTACTCGACTTGGGCTCCATCTCAGGCTTCAACTGTTTTTTTACTTCCTGACTCTGAGGTTATAAGCGCAATAGTAAGTCTGATAGTGCCACAGAACATCAAGTAAAATGCAAAAGAGCCAAAAATTGCAGTACTCTAATTTAAGTTAATCGCTTCAGGCCCACAATTGAGGATTGGCTTCCTATACGAAGCCTGAGACGGAGACGAAGTTGAGTATTGGAAAACGGCCCCAGTATTATAAGCAACACATGATGTTCTGGAAGGTTTCCCCTTATCTCTGAATGTTTCTCGACATTGTGGCTTTATAGTATTGAAACAAAATGATAATAAATAGTTCTGAAATAAAAGATTGTAGGAACAATCCTTGAAATTCATATGAAGAAAAAATGTAAGGTTTTTCACCTTTTCTTGATCAACCAAAAGCAAACCAGAGCAAAGACAACCATCCCCAAGATGACACATACTGCTGCCAGAGCCACCGTGTAACCCATGTTGTCACTGCTGTTAGGAGCTGCAGTCCCCCCAAAATGCGTTTGATTTTCAACACCTTCTCCTACAGCAAGGATGCAAATTGAGAAACAGAATTGCAATTCGTAAGCACACGATATCTTGGTTCTGAAGAAATCAACAGGCTATAGTATGTAATACCACTTTTACACACACATTGACTCTATTTTTATATAATTCCATTTATACAAACGTACTTTGGTTATTGGTTCACGAATCTGGAGAAAAGAACAGTACACCTACTAGTATACTCGTGAAATTGATTCACAAATTGAATGGAAAGATGCATTAGTGAAATCGATTCACAAACTGAACGGAAGATCCATTATACACTTTTGACTTATGCTCCCATCTCAGATTTCTTTGGGCCAACACTACTGGCCAACATTTACACTTTGTTGGTTAATGTATGTCGTACCTTTTGTATTCACTGTACAAATACAGCTATAAATATTATTCCTGGTCACTATCACTCTAAATAATCCTGACTGATGGAGGGTAGGAACCAAGCCAGCCCAGCCCATCCAAGCCTTGCTAAAGTGTTCACCACTGACAGGGGACTTGATTACAATGACATGTCTACTTCCATATACATGTATGTAAATTACTTGATGAAACTGAGTCATGAGTCACTAGAGCCACTTTTTGAGTTTTCATTTGTATTGAAAAGAGCAAATTGAGTTTTTTGTTTTGATGTATCACTCAGTTTGGCACCCTGATGAAAGTGGATACTCTTATGGTGAAAAATGTTGTGGGTTCCTATTGATTTACACTGTACAAAATTATTCTAAAGGACTTTTACTCCAAAGTGGTTCTGATGACTTGTGACTCATTTTCACAGAGTGGGTCACATATATCACACTCAAACATACCTGCAGTAGGACTTTCCGTGGTTTGGGGGACTTCATTTGAGCAGGATGCATCATTGGCTATAAAATCAAAGAGAAAATATGAAGATAAAAGGGTCTACATCCATTGACTACACAGTATACATTCTGCAATGTTCAAACAGCCAATACACATACAGGTTTTACTAAAACATTCTGCAGAGGTTCAATTATTGACCTATCAAGTGACATAATGCAAGATTACACATCATACACTGTCAGTGGAGATTAAAAAAAAATGGTCAATGCGATCCCCAAAAATGTGAGTTAATTTAAGCCCCATCCCTTACAACCACTGCACTGTGCATCTTCAAACATCCCTAGGTCAAAGCACTATGTGTTTCTCTTTTCAAACTTTCAGGTTCAAAAATATTCTCCCACATCCTTGCCCTTTTAACCACACAACAGACAAAAACTATTGCCGTAATGTGAATTTCTTACTTTTTATCCAGAAATTTAGAGTTGTCTCTTGTGGCTTGAAGTTTCTGCTATCCTGATGAATGATGAGATAGGGCCCCACATCATGACAGCTTGGTGCTGGGAAGTACAGTTCCGGCATCAGTCTACGGCCAGCCATAAACCGGATGCAAGGTTCCAAGCCTCGATTTTCAATGCTGACTTCAGAACAGTCATTGAAGGGTATCCTTTCTCCACTGTTAGAGATTTTGAAAACCTTGAAGGATCCTCCACACTTCAAGTTGAATCTTATTTCAAACCCCCTCTGGCCAGGATCGATCATTTTGACATCTTCAGAGAGCACTGGGGGAAGTCATAAAACAATGAAATACTTCTTAACTGAAACCAAACATCAGAATAGATAAATTAAGGAGTCTATTGAGGCTAAGTAATACAGCAAAATGCAAAGAGCATACATGTGCGCACGTACACAATGTTTCAACATGTTCAAGGAAATTTTGTGTTCAGCCATGAGGTAAGAAATTACTTCTTGCAAATGTTTAAGAAAGACATTTAGCAGTATATGCCGTAGTCAAAATTAAATCAATATTCAGACAAATACCCCTTTGAAAAAGAATATCAGATCCAGAATTCATGCTAGGGAAAACAAAGTCAATCACAATCATGTACAATCACGATAAAGAATATATACAAATCTGAGAAATATCGATGATTCAATCATAGCTTGCAGAAACTTACTACAGTGTGTCTTGAATTTTATCAATCAGAAAGTTTGGACCCACATTTCCCCCCCTCATACCTATCTTCTGCACTCCAACGAAATTTTATTGAATACAAGCACATGTAGCCTCGTCTTTATCAAGATTGAAACAGTCACTTACAAGAGTCATCTTGGATCAAAATGTCTACCCTGGAGTCTTCTCCGCCTTGTCTTGTTACTTCGCCATCCTTCATGACATAGCTGTCACAGTAACTGATGTGCTTGGCAGTTACATACTGGTACTGCATTGTTAGGGTGGTCACCAACTCACATTTCTCTGAGTCACAGTCTCTGTAGCTATCAAGTCCCTCCAAATTGTTCACTTCAACCTGCGTTCCGTTTGGCAGATACCCGTAGCAAGAAACTTGAAGTGTCTCATTAGGCTCTGCGTTCTTGGTTTTCCACTTGAATTGGTGGCTACCGCTATCCCAAGTGGAGTAACAGGCATCTTGTGGAGAGACAATTGGGATTGTTGCTCTCCCTGAAATGAGAACAAAGAACATAAACATAAACTACACGCGAGGGCTTAATTTAAGAGACTAAGTAGAACTGAACAAAGAGAAAAACATGGAAAGAGAAATAAAGGGAAGCTGGGATCCTATTTTACCTGTTGCAGATTGCCCGGTCAATAACAGACTTAGCAGGGCCAGCGTGACAACAGCCATCATTTGCATCTGGAAAGAAAATTGTTTCTTGTTAGTGAAGCAATGTAAGTTGTGATAATGTTAGCACAAGTATAGTAACATCTGGCTCTTGCATTCTACCCTGAAGAGTCTGAAGTGCTACATTTATATTGTAATTCCAGAAATTAGGGGTCCAAAAGTGTGACATTTTGTGTTCCTGTTACATCTGACCTTTGTTATTGGACATGGAAATATCACCAGAACAGATTTCAAACTATTACTTTTTGTTTGGCAAGTAATTCGCATTAATTCACCACTCTTGGAAATTAGAAAATGTGTTCTGAACTTACAAAATCACAAGTCAGATGTGACAGGGACAAAAAAATGGACCCTTAATTTCTTGAATTACCCTTATCCTGGAACTATTGAAAAGCTCCACAACTACATGTATGTGCTCAACCCGGAAGTATATGCACAGAGGGAGGTATTACACAGGGCAACATTGATTCCAGACTCAGGGGCAATTTCTCTGCATTCAGCCTAATCTCTTTTGTAAAACTTTACATGTATACTTCAAACTCATTGGTGCAAAAGACAGCTGTAATTGAATCAATTTTGGTTTTCCAAGCCAAGAAGGAGGATTCTAAATGCAACGCGTGGATTCAGAAATCCAGTTTCAGATCCAATGTTTGGGAGGAAGGACAGGGATTTAGGGCATTTCTTTATGTAATCTTTATGGCCTTTCTGAGACGAGAGGCCAAGTTCTGGCAATTTTTAAATGCTTGGGAGGAAGGGACATGAAAAAAACTCGTTCAATTATTTCAAAAATAGAAAAATTTCCCCTTTTAGCATGTTGCCTCATCTACTATCCCTGGACCAGCTAGCGGTAAAAGCAAATCTAATTTGATGGTTGCATTCTTACAAATCTACACTTTGAAATGGCTAACACCACTGCTGAAAGTTGTGTTTTTTGTTGAACAAATTAATGATGCATGCCTGATATTACTTCAAAATGTCCTGACAGGAACAAAAACATTTTTGTACAGGTCTTTAGGTTCTTAGTCTGCAAGCCTAGCATTAAAAACCAAGTGTAGTTTTTCTGAAAGCCAAATACATGTAATCATGTTCTGAAAAACTAAAACATATGTATTATTAAATTTATCACTTCCTTGATGGTAACAAAGTTCTTTTCAATATTAATTTCCCTGAAAAGAAAAATCCTGTAAATGTGCTTTAAAGTATTTCTCCTCAAACGACATCCTAGTTTCGCTTATGAATATGAAAACTTGCATTAGCATTTAGCAAAGAAGCACCAAGGGGCACCAGAACATTTTAAAACACCAATTAAAAATACAATTACAAAATAGGATTAACTGAAAAAAATACAAATGTTTATTTCCAAAGGTTGTAAGTTTAAAAATAATGCATTGGATACACCTTCAGAAATGAACATCAATGTATTTGCCTCAAATAATGTCTTGAGGCATTTGGGGGCCATGCACTGTCCATGTTAGTCGCAACGTAATGAAGATGTGCAATCTAGGTTAATAATCCTCAACCTCAATGCACATACACTCTCCAGGAGATTTAGCACAACTGCCAGCTATTTTAAATCTTACAGTTTGTCGAACATGTTTCTTATTTATTAGCCTGGCTTCCCATTAAATTTCAATACTGAAATCATTTCAATGGATATGAAACCAAAGATAAAAGAACTATCAAAACAATAAATTTTCTGGAAATTCTGAGCAGTGTCTCGAATAGGTCAAATAAAGCCGGGGTCAGGTTTAACTTCTCCCATGGGCCAGTTCATCAGACATTTTGTAGCCTATTGTCTGGCCCGGTAGAGGATTTAAGAGTAAATTGTAAATGTACATGAAGACCTTGTGTTGGTGTTGGTATTTTTTTGGGGGGGTGCCAAGAATTCCATCTCAAACACAGATCAGAAAGCTACTGTTAAATTGAATGGCAGCCAAGTTTCATTCAGTTTGTGCTAGCTTAACTGATCAAGGGCAGATCCAGCATCAAATGCGAGTGTGTGATATGAAGCCAAATGTACATGTAATGGAGACAATTTAAAATTCATTGCCATGCAGGTGGTTGAGGGCGCCTAGTGTGCCTTCCAGTGCCAATTAGTTCTTTCCATTTCTTTCCACTGATGTGTAATAAGAAGCCCTTTAATACTCTATAAACGCAAAATAAGGAGTGTACATGCACAATCAAATGGCCCAGTGCTACAAATTAAGAATGCTAAGCTAAGGAACAATGATATGTCTTTTCAGATGAGTTTTAGGGGTGGAGTTACTCAAGAAAGTTTTGCAGAAAGAGTTCCACACTTGCACTTCACTTGACACCCTGCTCGTGTTTCTAAGTAAATGAGCAGCCAGTTTCCCTCTGAGTGCTAAATTTGGCTTTTGGGTCATGTTAATGTGATCGTTTTGTGATGGTTGACGTATTACTGCAAGGAAAAAATAGTGATGTCTATGGGTGGAATTCTTCCCACAATAACCATCTTCTTGGCTGATTGTCCTCCTTGTCATGTTCGTTGAATGCCCATGTCCAAACGTAGGAAATAAGTTGTCAGAAAGAGTGTTGCATCCTGACTGTCGACTTCACCGTGTGCAATGACTGATGTTTATTAACGAAGGAATAAACATGGTGTTCCTTCCTCCATGAATAAAGTAAGATCCAAACTGATCGGATTTGACTAAGAAAAAGCAGCACATGAAACTGAAATGATTCTCACCTTTCTTCGTTACAGTTTTCTCCTACAAAGGGGAGCAGCAGGTGGCGTGTAAAGCACACAATTCTAGCTACTCCAGGTCGTACGTACGTCTGTGTACTAGGCCGAAGTGTTTACCTTGTTTTAATGCGTTGCCTTATAAATATTTTCACCGTCGTAGTTCCATCCGTCATCTAAAACAAAAGCTCACTATTGTCGTATCAATGTGCACCGTAGCTTAAATCATGTGTTCCTTCCTCCATGCTTAAATACATTGACCGGTCTCTGAAGCAATATCATACACATGTAAGCTGGCCATGGAAATTCCGAGGCTAATAATAACAATTACATCATTGGGAGTAATTGGCCACTCTACAAAACGACCCCAGGATTGACTGGTTACGTGGGTACAAGGTGAAAATCCCTTCAGACGAGTGCAGTGTGACACTTTGACCTGTATCTGGCTATGAGGTTGATCATGCGGGGTGCATTTTGGTGGCGGGTTTTTTTTTTTTTTTTTTTTTTTTTTTTTTTGC
>NW_019091423.1:747332-768738 GCF_001949145.1 Acanthaster planci
GTTTTTTTTTTTTTTTTTTTTTTTTTACTTCTGAGCTCACCAGGGGAATCCCCGTATTGCGACAAAGCGCGCTTGATATTCGTACAAAGCAGCGTCTGAAGTGGCCTTCCCCGAAAAAGGACACTGGGGACATTGACTCAGGAACGTAGATGTTTTTGGCATATGTCCTTGGACACGTTACTTGGAATGGGACTGGGAATTTAAAACTGACAGCAATTTCTTTTTAACTCAATCCGAATTTCGTCGGTTTCACTGGACTAGTATGGAAAAAATAAGAAACGACTTGCTTTCAAATAAAAAAAATGATATTGAAACTAGAAGGCACTGCGTGGGATGCCTTCTGGTTTTCTAGACTGTGACAACTGTTTTGGGGTATGATGACCCTCAAGGGGTATTTTTCACCACATCACAACCCTTTTTTCATAGTCATTTTCTTAATGACAGCTTTCAAGACCATCGCAAACCATCGTCACATTGCTGCGTCATAAATTCTATTTTGTCGCGAATTTTTCCAATGCCTCGGCTGCCAACCAGCTTGCTCATTCCATCTTTATGGGCATATCGTAGTGCAAAACTACAGTAACTCGAGTAATGGGGGGACAAGGCCCCGCTCGAGGCCCCGATGCCCTAGTCCGAACCTCCACAGCAACTTTAAAATAAAATTAGAGATGGGGGGGGGGTACAGGTGAAAGCCCACCCATCAATGGTCAGTGTTTTACCTCTCATTACATGAAAAAGTAGTTCAGATAGTAGCGTGTACCTCTTCCGGAAAATGATGGCTCATACAAATGCCCCTTGCAAAATGTGCCCCGGATACGCCAGTGCCGAAGGGTGCGCAACACAGGCATTCGGAAAAAATCATACTTAATTTACTTATTTAAAGGCAGTCTCCTGAGACATAGTAAGTTCCACAATGTTATAGGGTTACCCTTGACTACTTCACATGAATTAAAGTCTGGAAGTGTGTCGATGAAATAAATGATTATCGTTATTACTACAATAATTACCAGCGTCGATCTTTGAGAAACTTTCTTTTGTCAAAGAGGAGACAATCAAAACCTTTATATTTTGTTGAAGTTTTGAGTGGTCATTTTGAACAAACAAAATTATGCTTAGCATGTATTACATCACTTGATAACATCCTATTTAAATTGTCTTCGTATGAAACAGGAATCAAACTGGTTGCTCCAGAATTAAATCAATAATTATGTTTGGAACATATGCCGATTTTAGGGGGATCCTCTTGCGAAGATTAGGTCAAGTTTACAATGGATAAACAAAATAAATAGAAATATTACATACAATATAGACATAAAAAGACATAAAAAGTTTAAATATAACATCAAATCTTATAAAAAGACTAAAACCTTAACACCAAAATATTTGCATGCCCCTGCAGGATTACTAAAAAGTGAACTGAATCACTGTGAAGTAGTTCTCCCACAGCATGACTAAGAACCATAATTTGCCAAATCACAAACATTATAGCAGACTCACACTAAAACACATAATCCCATGGGCGAAAAGAATAACCCTACAAATAGTACAAAATCCTGGAATTTCACCATATCAACAAGAAAAGCAAGGAAAACACCCCCAGGATAACTAAAACATCTAAAAACAAAACAACCCCCCCTCAAAACAAACTCTAAAGAGACGATCAACAAGAAACAAATGACCCCCGGACAGAGAAACACAACATCCGAAACATGCAAGTAGCGAAAACGAAAACAGACAAAACAAAACCAAAAAAGGGAAGGACAACAGACCAACAAACAGTGATATTAAGTTCAGGTAAAAGAATGTGAAATATAGACAACTTTTGCTAAGTGTTCAAGGCAAACGCACTCAGACAAACAATGAAAAATCTTTTTTAAAAAACATAACAGTATCTGAGAGTTTGGGAAATAAAGATTCGGTCGTTTCCTGGTAGGCCTACTTTAATGCGTCTCCAGTATTTTAGTGTCTATTTACATGGAAATGAATTTCTGAAACAGCAACAACTGTGCAAATAGGAATAAGTATTTATTTACATGTGTTTATTTATTAAACTATTTAATGCCGGTATCACTGATCTCCAACTTGAGTCCAGCAGCCCTGGTGAAAAACAAACAGAAACTCACAAACAAGCAGTATTAAAATACTCAAGTTACAAATATAAAGAAGCGATTAAGCGTCGTTTAGAACTAAGATTTGCCGGCGGTACATGTACATAGTCGTAAAAATGTTCCGTAAAATGGGGTGGCATGAGGGCGCTCCAACCTTTCCCAGGGAGCTCGAGCAATTAAGCACGGTGCACTGCACGGATACCGGTTTTGTATGTGAGCTGTCACACCTGTCTGTACTAAAGGTAAAGGTGCCCTTACTATATAATGAAGGAATATTTTTGAGCTCGAAGTCTTGGACTCTACGAAGGTTAATGGTCAGTCAAAAGTAGGCTGAACAACAGTGTGGAAGTTGCAGCTCAGACTCGAAAATATGGACAGGAAACAGGTGAGATCAAGCTAGTGTTTGTACAAACATGCATGACGATCAATGTGATCACAGTGTTCAACGTTAGAGCTTGAGGGTTCGACGTCCGCCGCCCTCCCTCCCGATCCCGACGTCGCATCTCATAGTGCTGGGGGTACATGTATAATGTATGTATGAATCACCTCTTCTAATTGGTCTGGCAATTGTCAGACCAATTGCCAAATCATGACCAAATCTAATGTTTAAGAGGCAGTTCCGTTTTAGACTTGAGGCCGTGTACACAAATCTATGGATGTTGGTAAAAGTTGAAGGTACCGTAGCCGAAGGTAGCATTTAACATGTTTAACATTTAAACTTAAATGTCTACTCACTCACCCTCCTGTTACGAAGGATCCCTTTCTTAATGGGCTTGTCCTTTTTGCGGCCCAAAAGCGTCCAAGAAGGATTTTACTGCGAGTCAAAATTGACCCCCTTTGTATTGTAGTGACGGTACGATGCACGTACAGTACAGTGTATGTGTTCAAGACGTGAATAGTACCATCACTACAAAGGGGGTTAATTTTGACTCGCGGTAAAATCATTTTTGGACACTTTTGGGCCACAAAAAGGACAAGCCTAATGAGTAGGTGATGCTTGGTAACAGGGGGACGAGTGAGTGGACATTTAAGTGCTTTGCTACCACCGGCTAGGCTCTGACTACCTCCATGACCTCCGACTTTTACCAACTGCCCAAACCGATGACACTTGTCTGAACAAACTGTTTTTTAAGTAAATGCTAAGGAATTTTCTCAGCTTAATTTCACTTTTTAGGACATGTTATCACTTTCTGACAGTTGTAACATTTAATTAGTGTTGTCTGTATATGGAACTCTTTCCGTAGAGTGGTCCATGTATTGAGCTGCTGAGTAAGGTTGATGTTAACTATTGGAGCCTTGGCGCCATATTTGTCAGAGAAATCCAAGATTTTACTCACTAAATTCAGATTTCACCAAACACCAGGTACTTTGTCCAGTACATATGTACAGGCTTGGGGCAGGCTCAACTTCAGTGTTTGCTGTTACCGATTTACATGTACCTCCAACATTACACTCACAATTGTAACCTAATAATCAAAAAGGAAATTTTACTCTATGAATGTGTTGTTCTTGCAGGATTCCCTCTGCCATTGCGATGACGATGTACTGAAAGCAGTTTCTGGATGTCTCGAACAAATCCTTAAAAGCATCAATGAAGAAGGGGAAACAGTTTCCATGGCAACAAAGGTTCAAAATCTGACCAAACAGTCGCAGTGTTCCATCTGTATTCAGCAAGATAAGGAAGAAGATCTCAGGTCAGATTGCATAATCAATTCCCCAAATATGACCCAGAACAACGAAGAGAAATCCGAGAGTACGTGCAACTCTGGATATTCATCTTCCGCTGTTGCTGGTGATTGTCCACTTCCAAGTTTTCTACCACATGAAGGGCCAAGATGGGTTCAGCTCAGAGATAAGATTTCAATTGAGCCTGAGTTCCAGAAGTATGCCAACAGGGTGCGTGATGAATCCCACTGGAGCTTAGATGAGGCATTTGTAAGTTTTTGCCTTGATAGGTAAGTTAAGGAGCATCACTAAGCTCTCAGGGTTAACACTGAGTAGGCCCTATATTTTGTTACACTAAAATGTTTTTCTCAAAGAGTTTGTTAAAGAATCAGGGTTTCCCCCTGTTAAAGTTCTTTTTATTCTCCATCCTTGATCAGTGATTTAGATCCAGAGCCCCATCAGCTGGCATCTTACAAGAAGTAGAAAAAACCATTCAAAAAACAAAGATTTTAAAATTAGGTGAGAACATTGGGTTGCACAACAAGTTTGAAATAAATTTCCCTAGATTGATAGTAAACTTACTTATCACCAACAGAGTTGAAGAGACTCTTGCCATTTCTGCGCAAGCTTCTGCTCGCCAGAGACCAGCAGCAGTTATACAAAAGACCAGGAATACAACAAGGAGGAAAGGTCAGCCACGCAAGTATGAAAGGTAGGTTGGTCTTAGGTCTATTCCCTTCTTGGTTACCACTGAGTCTCTCATCACAGCCTGAAAGGGAACAGCTCCTTTGTCAGGAACTCATAGGTCCATTTTTTAATGCTTGTGTTGGAACATGATGCTGTCAGCAAGAGCAAGTAATATTCTCAGCTGGTTGAACTGTTCCTAACAAGATGTACATGTATAGACAACTGTCATAGTACATCACTTAAGATGGTTGAAGTTTCTTACACTCATCTGTAAATTATTACCATTGGATTGTTCTTAATGTCCATGTTGTGGAACTCCAGAGGTGGCCCTCGCAGATTAAAGGACACACTTCCAAGCATTTTTTAAATAAGCTCTGACACACTATTCCCATCAAACCCCGATTAATGTGCAACTTGCTAAGTTAGGTTAAGGAGGGCTTAGTTGGCAGAATACTGCATAGACATGTTGAACTTTGATTTTAAACTGCAAATTTTAACAATAATTATTTCAGGTTCAGAAAAGGAGATAACAAGAAGATGAATATTTGAGTCATCACCGTTGATTCACCTACAAATACTCCACATGCATCTCTGTTCTAAATATGAAAAATTTCTTGCTGTCCTTTTGTTTCTGAGGTTTCTTAATATATGTAAATCGATCAAAACTAACCAAGATTTATTTACCTTTTTGTTCTAGAGCTCTAAATGACACCACAAGCACTCACGCAGAGAAGGCTTGTTACATCGACACAATTTTCCTTGACGATCCATTTGAAGATGATAATGATGAGGATGTCTTATCCATGGATGATAATCCCAATGATGTAGACTATAAGCCAGTTTCTATCATTCGATATGTAAGAGTCTGAAATTTCTTCCCCTTTTGTTCACAGTTGAGCATGCGTACTTTCAAAAATTTACTTAGACTGTGTCCAGCTTGTGTGCTTTTTGGCTATGGCTATGATTTTACCAGACACTTCACAGGCTGATGAAGAGCCCTAGCCATAGAAAACAGTGCCTTATGATAGAACCTTACAAATGGTTGACCCTTTGTACATAACAGCCTGGATGTTGCCAATATAAGTTACTGTCAAGCAAAAGAATTCAGTAGAATCATTGACTAAGTAATGGAATATCTTCTGTAAAATAATATTGTCCATAGTGTCATATCAACACCGACAAATGACAAAACACTAATGAGCTATGCAAGGTGTGATGAAAGTGTTGCAGACATAAAGTCAGCTTTTACATGTAACTTCTTACGTTGTATATTCTTTTAACAAATAAGACTTTACTTTGGTGCAAACAAACAGGTTAGTATGCACAGAATTGCCTTATCTTGTTTCTTGTCAGTCACACAGTGCCCTCAACTGTGTGTATTGCACTTTTCAATACTCATCTTGATTTGTGTAATCATGTCAACAGGCAAGTTTGATTAAGGACTATAGTTAACCATAGTTCAAATTATTCTGATTAAATGCACTCTAGTCCACTATGGTTTGACTAGTCTAGACATCAATTCGTGACCAGCCTACTGGGGTTGATTGCATAGTTGGTTGCCATAGCTGTTCACAGCCGTTTTTAATAGCATAGTTCAGAGAGGACCAGTTCTAAGAAAAAAGCGATCGAAAGAAAGAAAGTAAACGATCATTTTCACCATTCTTTTATTCTTTTGCCCTTGCTATGGCCACGTTTTCTCCCCACTGGAGTAAATGACCTGACAATGGTTGACTAGAATCGTTCGCACTTCAACTTCACTGCACCTGCGCAAGGTGCGTCACCGATCAACCACACATTAACTACTGGTCTCAAACTAGTTTCAGAGACTAGCAAACTAGCATTCTTATGCAGACTCGAAAAATGTCAAGTGTTTTGTTGGTAACATCATTATATGAAGGCTGATTTACCTTGGCTTATTCTTCTTGGAGTCATCCTTTTGGCCAATGAAAATTGTCTTCTGGGGCGAATTTATTTACCCCTGTAAGCAGTGAATATAAGATATGAAATGCAGACTTGCATACTGGTAACACATGTCTGCTGTCCTTTCAACGAATTCCTCGCTTTCAGTCAATGCTAAAGCAACCCTCTTGTGTTTGTTTGGGAGTTTAACAATTTTATCAAACTCCTGCTTATTATCTAATTAATTGGTTCAATATCTGCATCAGAAAAAGACCCCAAGCAGAAGAATGCCCAGACGAAACAGCACAAGATCCTCAAAGGATGAAATCATGACGGTTTCCAAGGTGATGCTGAATGATGCCAAAGATGGAGACAATAGTGGAAAAGACAAGAAACTCAAACCAAAGAAGTCCAAACCCAAAGGGCAAAATGCCAAAGCATTGAAACCAAAGACCCACCAGGAGCCATCACGCAAGAGAGGACGACCACGAAAGCACTCGACTGACTCACCAAGGGCTCAAGGCAAGAAAGGGCGCCCACGCCTGACCGAAGAGCAACGAATGGCAAAGAGGAAAGCCTACAATGACTCGTAAGTCTTAAATTCATGGATTTATATTTGAAACTTTTTCTTTCTTTGCATCCCTTTCTGAGCGATGCTTTGAAATTGCAGAATAAACCTTTAGCTTCAGATCATATAAAGGTTCTGAAAAATCTATTCTTTTTGTGTGGGGGGGGTTAATTTTGAACAGCAGTATGGCACAGACTGCTTCAACCTTGCAACCTTGTACATAATTTCAAATAATCAGGTGGCTTCCAACTGGGGATTTGAGTCTAGTCAGTCATTTTATAATGGATGGGACACTTATTGCTATTTTGCTTTGTTCTACCCGGAAGTAAATTTGTGTTTAAACAAACTCTTTGCATTGAATAGACGATATTGAGATTTTTGCTTGAAATTGATTGAGAAAAACTGATACATTCTTGAGTGGCTTCATAAGTAAGGGGAAAATAGGCAAGTGCAACAAAACAAACAACTCGTCAAAAGTAGACAGATAAAAGAGGCCATACCCTCTCAATTTCAAAGACAGAAAACTTCATTCCCTGCAATTAAACTAAGGGAAAGACATATTCAAGTGAAGTTTCCAACAGTTGAGATTTCACTCAGTTCCAACTGGAATTGGTTCTTTTAAATTATTTTAATCTAAATTCAGTGATCTTTTAATTCAAATTGTCTAGTTTTTAGTTTAATTGTTGAAATTGGTAATTAAATAAAATAATTACATTTAATTGAAATAAGACAGTATATTGTTTTGTGGCAGACGAACGCGTATGCGATTAGAGGTCATACGTGAGGCTCTGCCAAGACTTTTTCGATGCAAAACGTGCATGGAACAGTTCACTGGAAGGGAAGACATGATATGGCATTACTTTGAGGTGCACAGACAGCAACCAATCAGTGAACAGGACTATCAAGATCCTACAAGCAGTTACAACACCTGCCAAGTGATTGATATAGCTACAGTACTCAGAGAATGCCCTGATTGCAAAGAATATGTTGAGAATATGACATACCACAATCGCAAACATCAGTCACGGAACTTCATCTGTGAAGAGTGTGGTAAATTCTTTGTGAACAGGATACGGCTCAAACTCCACATGCGCGTCCATACCATGGATCGGACTGGTGAACGGCTACACTGTGACAAGTGTGACAAGTCTTACCGTTGTATTTCCAGTCTGCAACGACATCAATTGATTCATGCCGGCAAGAAGACATATATCTGTGATCAGTGTGGGAAGGATTTCTTCAACAGTGTTCGGCTGAGGGTCCACCGAGCTGTGCATATGAAAGAAAAACCCTATAAGTGTTCAGAATGTGGGCGGGGCTTTACCCAACTTACCAACATGAGGAGTCACGAGAGGGTACACACAGGTGTCAAGCCGTATAAATGTGACCTCTGCCAGGATTCTTTCACCCACAAAGTCAGCTTGAAGATGCATCAAAAGAAACAGCATGGAATTGACTGGTGGAAGGAAAATGGCAAACAGGTACGTGAACGGAAACCTGCTAAGAAGAAATCTACCAGCAAGAAATCAGAAGACAAGGAAACAAGGGAGACAGAATTAGCTGGGATGAAGACCTTTGTTGATCAGCACCGTGAGGGTGTTGATGAGACTGTTGAGAATTATGAGTTTGTCAATAACCTGATTATGCATGGCTCCAAGACGTATGCCCAACTAGAGAGTAAGACGAATGTACATGTAACTCAACCCTTCCAATCAATAATAAACCCATTTGAAAATCCATGGCATTAATAAGTGAGATAAGGTATGTTGCTGCCAAATTCTAACCTACCCTCCCAGAACCTACAAAATCCACCAGGAGTTTTGCAGGCAAATGGAAGTACATGCAGCAGTTATTTTACATGAGACTTGATGAGTCCTGAAACTTTATGAGCGCCCTATTGGTTTTCTGTACAGAGGATGATTTCAAAGGACTCAGGAACGCTCTGATCAGTGTATGTGGAGTATTGGGATTAATCCAATCTCTGCTAATTGAAGCAAGTAGCCTGCAAGCAAGTTATGCGTGCTTGATTGGCTTCATGTTTGTTATCGCATATTCTGCTGTAATTTGCTAGTTATACAGAACTAATTTTCTATGCATATTCACTACTAAGCTACAAAATACACATTTGCTGCAAAAATATTGATATTATATTCTTTGTGAATACTTGTACCGAGTAGCTTATTCGTAGAGATACAGCAAAGGCATTGGTTTCAGGTCTCTGTCAGTGATTATAAGCTTTCAAATTAAAAAGAGTAGATGTTACAGTTGTACATCAAGTACTTCAGATATTGCCAACATTCATATGTTTGTTGCATGCTTTGGTTACAGGTTTGTTAATAAAAATATCGATCATAGCTTCAATTCATTGAAATTGTGTATAAACAAGACATTGCTTGGTGTTAAAACCTTGATGGTTTCAGTATGTTCTAAACAAATGTAATTATTGGGCTAAGCTCTTCTACCAAAGATTTTATATGTTCTGATGTTGCCATCAAATTATTTTCTTAACATAAGGAAATAACATCTGCTATATACAGTGAATTTAATATTAGGGAATATTTCTTGTATTTTTGTGTTGTATTTTGTGTACTGTTTTCACATTTGTTCTTAATTATTATCTGTATTGTTTCAAGCTACTATATGCACAACTACTTGAGTAAAACAAAATAAAATATTAATTTTTATTGCTAGTATACATTTGTACAACAGTAACTGTGTATCAAAACTGATAAGTTCATATGATTTTTCTTAATCGTGATTTTACTTTTGTTTTTGTTCATATTATAAAAACGTTTTTATGAGACATAGAAAACTAAAATTACTTATACCGACTTCAGTGCCCCGATGTGAAATATTTTATTAGTAATTACATAGATTGGTCATTTCATTGAAAAATGTAACAAGAAAATACATGTATAGTTTGTAAGCCAGACAGTGAGACTCAGCAAAAATGGTACCACACCTACTTCAGGTGTTCATGGTCCGTGCTGAATCAAATGTAAGAGAAGTTATAAAACAATATTGGGATCCAGAAAACTGGAGCAGATTATGACAGCCAGTGTTGAACAGATCTTGGCCACTTCTTAGACCTGCTGATATGCACGGTTGGCCCTTAACAGCACTTTCAGGGATAGATCCGCCCCAGCATTTTACTCCCATGGGGGCCCAAGCTACCCTAGCCTGTATGGTTTTGTTTTACAAAGAAGAAATACAATGTAATAGAAATTACAGTGTTGAAGGTTAACACACATGTACCTGTACCTTTTTGCAGAACAAATCAGTGAAATGGATGACACCAGGTATTTTAAAACTTGTATTATGCTTGTTTTAACCTTTTATTTTGCTCTTCAAATTATCTTCACTGGGTGCTTGCCATCTGAAAGTCCTGCCGTTAGAACAGGGTTGAGACTTTACTCATGTTTTTGCAAAGAAGTTGGATCAAACATAAAATGAGTGTCGTAACAGGAAATACTATTCTTGTACAATTTGATTATTCAACTCAAGAAATATTTTAAGATGTTGCAGATTATTACTACTTATAGTGAAAATGATTTTACTAACTGTGAAACAGTGGTTTGTTTTTAAATGTGCATTATAAATTCAAGAAATTCAGAAATAAATTTTGTGTTGGTGCTACTGTTTACCAATAAAATTGGTCAAACATTGCTCCTCTTCTCTCTCTCTGTCGATCATTCTACAATCTTAGAAAAAAATGGAATAAATAAAATGTCAAATGACAATGCATGGAATATTCCATTTAATGATTAGTTACAAAGTTTGTCCAGATCTTGGAGGCTTTCACAAATAAATATACAGAATTGTGAAATACCAGCTGTCTTCAACATTTTAGAAACGGTGGGAGATGGGGACACACACTCTCCCAATCCTCATTTCCGCCCCCGGCCCTCCCCTTGGATTCCCACATCACAAAGACGCGCCAGCCCCCAACCTGCCGCCCCCTACATCAGTTCTCTGTAAATGTTCCATTGCTTTGCTATTTGTCCCAGTTTGGCCTGGAAGCAAGGACCATGGTATTTTTAGGGTATCAACACTCTTCTCTTCGGTTTTGTTGCAAAGTGGAAGTACAAACAATCTAGAATATATTGTGAATTATAATTACTTTTTATTTACATTTATTAAGTTTTTTGAGTGGGTTCACTTACATGTATGATGATTCGCGCGTATTGTTCCAACCCTCCCTTGAGGGCGCTGTTCCATAATGTGACAAGAGCTAGAGCTGAAGTCTCTGTAATCTTAGACGTGTAAAATGACGTTGAAAGAGTAAAAATAAACGTCTCCTGACCTCGATTCCTGAGCAAAACCCTGTTTCAGAAGTAGCCTACTCTGACATATAGCCATGGAAGAGGTGAGAGATAGAATCGAATTAGTTTCACTTTTATGCAGGCAATGGCTGGAACTCACACCCACTGTTGTCAAGCTCAAACTGCTACTGTAGACGGTGTTTATCATTTATCAATCATGACTCCCAGGCTGCTGTGCATGTAAACCCTGAAAGGCCTAGTCCGACTTTGGAATTTACAGGCAAGGAGTTCTGTTCACTGGCAAGTGGCATCACTTATTTTCCCCTGCAATGGTTTACCAGCCATCAGAAAGTGATCAAATGTCTTACATCATCCTACTATAATCCCGAGTAATACTACTTAGCTGGGAAAATATTAAAACATTTACAATAAATTACATATAGAAAACACTTGGAATTTTTCTGACCAGTCTTAGTTAGGACAGGGCCCTAGGGATCATCATGTTTGTGCACAGTGTGTCAACTGATGAGCTCAATTGCAGAGTACCCCGCCATCCGGCATGATCAACCTCGTGACCAGGTAGAAGTCAAATAAACTGTTACAATCTTTCTCATGGGATTTTTTACCTTGTACCCATGTAACCAGTCATTCCAGGGGTCCTTTTTTGGATTGATGGGATATTCTGCAATGACTCCTTTTTTACATTTAAATATCAAAGGCTTTTGGCTGATGAGCTGGCTGCTACCGTACTTGGTTTCATGTCACCTAGTCCAGCACTGGACAATTAGATCTTACATGTATCTCTCTGCTGTAACTTAGTGATGATGCAGACATGACACTGGATGGCTTGTAACCACTTTTGAACCACTAAGTTTGCAATGAAATACGATATGGTGGTTTTCATTTGTTTTAGTACTAATAGTGTTCTGCCAAAATTCCGCCAACATTAGCAAGAATACCATGGCCCTGGCATTCCATACTGGTATTTGCCCGTATTCTAGTATTTATAGATCACCAGTCAATACTGCTTGGTATTTAAAAAAACAAACAACACTATTTAGTAATACCGAAATACCATCCAAGCCTAATTTAGAATAAGTAAATTCTTCCGGAAAAAGTTCCATATATGGACAACACTAATAATTCAATAGTCAATATAGGGAAGAAAACTTTGAAGAATTTACTTAGAAAATACTTTCATTTTTTTCAGACAAGTCTCATAGGTTTGTGCATAGGGGCATCAAGTGTTGTCTGTACATGGAGCTTTTTCCATAATTCCTTGGGCCACGTTTTTAGAAAATATATCACAGCTCTATGTGTGCTTTGCAAATATCCCAAACGAACTTCTTGTGTGAAGACTCATTAATGTACCTGTTTTAGACTTCACAGAGAGTAGACACTCACAAAAATTGAACACATTTTCAACTTTAATAACTTGGCAATCAGAATACTTACACTAGTATACATGTACATGTAACATCAGAGCAAGGCTCCCATAGCAAATCATTCATAGCTTAATGAAGGTTTTCAATTGGTAAAAGTACTTTGTATTTGAATTTATTTGTTTGTCCTTGATAAAAGGAAGAAACAGTGTCTGAGTGCTCTTTCTTGACCATATTCTGTTGTTATTTAAGGATCCAAATTCATTGCTGCAAAATGAGGAAGATGTTGCCATGACTGCTGCCTCCGGTGCTTTGCAAGAAATCTTAGACACAATCGAATCCCAAGATGTGTTTCTGCCATCTTCATCGCCTGTTGATGACTCACATCCTGCCCTCAAGACAAACCAAGGAAGTCAGGAATCCTGCGGTTTATCTGAGGAACCAATCACCTTGGCTGAACAGCCAGCCAGGGATAACCAAGGGACAATTGATCAAGTGGGAGATTCAAACTCAAATATTTGTGGAGATGAAGAAATGTCATCATTGCTGTTGCCACATGAAGGTTTGAGGTGGACCAAACTCCGAAAGCAGGTTGTGGTTTTGCCACTTTTTCAAGAGTATATGAGACGGACTGAAGATGATACCTTCTGGAGTATTGATGAGGCATTTGCTAGCTTCTGTCTTGATCGGTGAGCCTTATTTCAATTTTGTTTACACTTATTACCAGCTTTTAAGTGAATTATCCTGACCCCCCAAGTTTTTTTCAGCTAGAAACTCTGTAAAAGGCAACAATGTACAAAAGATTGTCAAAGTGAGATGGATGCTTGCTCAGTGATCAATTCTCAACCCTCCCCAAAGCTTAACCCCGACCCCAATTCTGCTACCACACTACTGAACCCCAAAACATCCAACAGCAAGTAAACTGTGCAGCAGGCTGAACCCAACAATACCCAACGGTGGATATTGTTGGGTTCAGCAGGCACCTCCCAGGCCCAGCAAAATCCAACTTGTATTATACTGTTCAAACCTTCTGTATGTACCCAACAAAAAACAACAGTGCAATGTGTATTTTTTTTTCAAATTTATACAGCAGTTATGTATTTCTGTATAACTCACCAATTTCTTTCATGAAGAGCACAATCCTACATTCATATGAAGTTGATTTGGAATCAGATGCATTATGTACCAGCCCAGCAATGCAGTAACCCCCAGCAGCTAGATAAGTCTACAATGCTGAATCCAACAACATGCAACAGCTCTGACTTGAAGATAAACAGTGCCACCTGACTGACCTCAGCAATATCCAACAGTGTTTTGTACTGATGTACGCAGCTGAACCCAACAGAACACAACTACTTAAAAACCCAATTGGGCTCTGTTGGGTTTAGCGTGGTTAGGGTAAATGGCAAGAGCCCTAGTCTGCCAGCCATCACAGTGTCCAATGCTAGTATTATTCAACTAACCACTTTTGTCATAGGATTGGTAATTGGTGCCATACATACAACAGCTCTGACTTGATTGGTGCCATAGTATTATTCAACTAACCACTTTTGTCATGGGATTGGTAATTGGTGCCAAATATAAGAAGATCCTGCGAATTGTGGATTTGTTGTACTTTGCAGTATTCAGCATGATTAAGGTTAATTGATTTTTTTCTACACTTTCTTTATTGGTTTGCTTTGTTCACATTCCAGTTGCAACAACCCTCCCTCTGTGGCATTCTACACAAGTCAATAGATGATGTGAAATGATTTCTCAGTCCAAATCATAGAGGGGTTATGATAACACTTTATTGCTTCTGCTGTTTTCTGTCTTTAACCCTGACTAATACTGAATCACACTTAAGACGAAATTTTTCAGACATACAATTTATACAATACAAAAATATTTGTGAAAGTTAACTTTCAGTTTCTTTTGTTTTGCAGTGTGGAGGAAATTTTATCTGTTGCCAAACAACCTGAGGCAACTACCCAGAGAAAGAAAGGGACACGGCGGAAGGGACAACCCAAAAAATATGAACGGTATTTGTGATTAGTTTTCGTAGTTATGTCTCATAGCCAGCCATGATCATATCTCTAATTGTAGTGGTCGGGGGTTCAAATCCAGCTGGTGGCAGCATGTTGTGATCTCGAGCAAGTCATTTTACCCCCATGTGCCTCTCTCCATCCAGGAGTAAATGGGTGTCTGTGTGGGCAAGTATGGTTGTTATGTTTAACCATTTGTGCTGATATGGCAGCATTGGTCTGGTATACTCCCCAGGGAGCTGAGATGGTTCCAGGAATGTTCAGATGTTGTGAGTTCAATGTGCACGGATGATAATAACAGCGCCTTGGGCACCTTCATGGTGGATATATTTTGCACCGTATAAATGACCATTATTATTATGAATGCTGACCTAATTTATGTTGTGTATTCTAATTGTTAATTTGTAAGGGAAGGAAATTGATGCTATCAACATGACTTTTCATCTGCATTTGTTGATAATGTTCAAGCAATCTTTGTGTCTAATTCATAATTCACTTTCATTCCCCTTAGATTTTTGTCTAATAAATTTTGATGGTAACAATACAAATTTCTCAACGCAGGAAACAGGCAACACCTTTGGATGAAATCCCACCGAGATCTGTACGGAAGAGGAGACGACAGGAGAATGGCTTAAAGCTGTTTGAAGACGATGTGGAAGATGAAGATGACAATGAGGATTTTCTGGCAATGGATGATAATCCTAAAGATTTGGATTATCAGCCTCTGCCCATGATCCGATATGTAAGCGATAAACCACTAAACTACCTCACCCTGAAAAAAAAGAGTCTTTTGTCCATGGTCAGAGCGTGCGTCAGTTTTAAGCATGTGCGTCAATCTTTTTTTCTTTCTGCGAGAGCTGCACCATTGCCCTCTGTTGCCACACTGTCTCAACATTTTTGCGGGCAACTTGATCTTTTACTCAGGGCAATAGATCCTGACGAGATCGATGTTGAACAATGATAGCAGACTATGGATATGACGTTGTTTGTTGTCAGCTTATAATCATGATAAAGCTGGTCTAGTCCCATGACTCAACAACGTGTGCCTGTCTGTACAATCCAACCCTGGAGAAAAAAAAAATGCTGTGTCACCACATTGATTCCGGAACATCAGTCTGACCAGAGACAAACTTTTTTTGGGGGGGGGGCTTACAAGGTAATTTGTAAAGTCCGAAGGACCTTGCTGTACAGTGTATCAGTTTGCATCATTTGCCAAAGTTAATGATTTCATACATCCAACTAAATTAGATGCAGATGCAACAAGATCTAACCGGTCAACCATCCCAAGGCCAAATGGCCTGGGAGTCTATGGTTACCAGCCACCACAAGATCCAACAGTAGCATTGTTCAATGGGACCATTGCTCCCATTGTTTCAGTAGGGCCAATTTGTTCAGCTGCTGTTGATTGCCCAGTGTAAAAAAATGCACCAGACTTTTACACCTGTTCTACTTTGCTATGTCTGGTAAGGTTACAGCTCAAGAATTCTCCAGATGGAATATGTTGCTGTTGAATATGTCTAAGCAGGAATACATTCAGGCTACGTGCACAAGTACGCCCTCACTAATGACAAAGAGATAGGCCAGGCTGACTCTTGATTGTGCAGGAATATTGCACACAGCAAGCATGCTATCACTTCACTAGTTTGTGCACAGATACATATTATGCAACAAATGTGCATGCTGTACATGAGGAAAGTCATTGCCACTTGTCAGTGCTCTTTCTTGTTAGCATTCAGAGACAATAAACTGGACAGGCAAATTCTCAGTGAACTATGCCAATTATTGTAATGTTGAAAATCACTGTGATTTGCCCTCCCTGTCTTTGTCCTTGTAGTTTTACTATTTTTGGGGTCTCACGTTTGTTTCAGCCAAAGCGGAGAAGGAAGAGTCTTCCTCGCTCTACTAACAGCTACCAAGCCCCACCTAAGGCACCCATCAGGCCCAAACTATCTATCAAAACAACCAAGCCACCAAAGGCATCACCTGCCTCCAAGAAAGCAACAAAGCAACCAGTAAAGACAACCAAGCTAGAACCATTTGGTCCGCCACGTAAGAGGGGTCGTCCCAGGAAAGTGGCAACTGAAACTCAGAAGAAATTTCCTAAGCCCAAAGTCAAAACGGACAAGCCCACCAAGTGAGTCAATGTGTATTTTGCAATTTAAGAGGTTTTTTCATTTTGTAAACTTTTAAACCTGGAAGAAATACACTATGTAATAGTTTCTCTAAATGATGATTGGATTTTTTTCTTTCGGTTGAAAGAAGTCATACTTGCCAATGAAATTCTAGGAAAGGCATAAACTCATGAATTTTTCTTTTATAAATTCACCAATGATTCCTTTGTTTCTCAGAACGTATATCCGCATGGAAGTAAGACTCCAAAGACTGCCAAAGATGTATGAATGCAAGACGTGCTTTGAACAGTTTCCAGAGGCTGATGATGTTAAAAAACATTTCCTTGGAGTGCACCAGAGAGAACGACTTTTGATTCCATCTGAGAATGGTAGTAATGAGAACAATGAAGGAGGTAATCCTGAAGTCAGGTGCTTGGAAATGGACAATTCAGTTCTTCCAGATTTAACCAGTCTTGCCAACTTGCTAAGACAATGTCCTAAATGCAAAAAATATGTGGAGAATATGACCCTGCACAGGCGGGAACATCAAGAGAGAAAATTCATCTGTGAGGAATGCGGTAAAGGCTTCACAGAGAACCAGATCCTTCAGAAACACAAGAAGGTCCATGAGATGGATCGGACTGGAGATCGCTATAAGTGTGAGCTTTGTGAGAAATCTTATCGCTTCCATCAAAATCTGCGCAGTCACATGCTTTACCACGGTGGTGAGAAGACCTTTATCTGCGACCACTGTGGAAAGTCGTTCTATACCAACAACCGACTGATCATTCATTCAGCTATCCACATGAAGGAGAAGCCCTACAAGTGTGTCGAGTGTGGACGAGGTTTCTCCCAGAAGAGCAACATGCAGAAACATGAGCGAGTCCACACAGGTGTCAAACCCTACCAATGTGAACTCTGCAATGAGTCCTTTAACCACAAGGTTAGCCTCAAGAACCATAACAAGAAACACCATGGTATTGATTGGTGGAAAGATGTCGGCAGGCCCAAACCTGTCACAACCAAAAAATCTAAGGAGACAACACAAGCGGTTGTGAATAGAGAAGATCAGATACCTATCCAAGCAGAAAGTAACCCAGTGCCTCAACAGAGGGAGCAGCCTGTTATGGAAAACCAATGGAAAGGCAATGAAATGCCCCTCCAGAGAGATGACAGTGTTGGGAACCAGTGGAGAGACGACAGGCAACCAGTGAGAGAAGTGGAGCCAACAGAGACCATCTGGCACCGACCAGACAACCCCCTCAGCCTGGAGCATCAGAACCAAGTAGTGGAGGAAAGTGTTAGATTACAAACTCTCCACCCAGCAGGGAATCAATGGAAGGGTAACAATCTGCCACTGGACAGGCAAGGGCAAGCAGGGGACCAGGGAATGGCACCCTTTTTCTATCCATCTACGTACCTTCAGGGGTACCCTTCCGGATATTCTGCAGTGCCTGTTGTGCCTATTAATCCAGACACAGCAGTTCATCCTGCAAATCGACCGAGCTACCAGTGATGCAGCATTTTTCAGCAACTCTCCGATTTGAGTCCGAGTTAAATACTTTTGCATGTTTTCCATATTTAGAAGAAAGTGCAAACATTCAAGCTCTACATTTCAGCATATCACTTCCTTTGGAATTCTAATATTTCCTGGCAAAAGTCAGCAAAAGTTCGCTCATTTTCATCAACATGTATTCACATTTGCACAGATGCTATGGTTCAGTTTGTTTGGGGGTTTCTTTTTCCCTTTTCTGGCATTCAAATTTGTTTTCATGCACACAAAATTTTTTAACTTTGGCATTCAGTTTTGTCTCTGTCATTGTACTTTGTTTACGGGCTTTTGAGGTCCCATTATCATATTTTTGTACAAAGTTTCATTGACAGAAAGCTGTCTCAAGATCCACCATGACACCTTTTTCTTGGATAATCACGTTATATAGGATCCAGAAAGCGCTTATCACTGGACCGAATTTGAAAGCATTCAAGTGAAATGAGATTGCATATTAACTAACTTGAATGCCTCATCCTTTTTCTAAGCCCTTTGATGAATGGGAATGAACAAATTGACTAAAAATGGAATTTGAATAAGATTAACAACATCGAATGTTTGCTGTTGATATTCGAATGCTTGTGTGAAGGATCATTCCTTTTAAAACAAATTTAGATATGCCTTGTGTAAAACTAAAAGACTTTTTGCAGAAATTGGCCAGTTGAACCTGTCCGCTCCGAGTGGAACAAAAGAGGGTGTGTTTCTTTGGTACTCACTGCATAGGCGCACCATGAGGCGTGCAAGTATGCGCGTTTGACGTGAAGCACGTTGAGTATGCATAGCTAATTTATTCAGGCATGTACATGTATGGTCTTTGCATACACGCAGAACACGTACAAGAACCCACCTGTAACCACCTGTCTTTCTTTTTGCTAATTAGGGTGTACCTCAGCTCGGGGTGGATACTATAATGGTTGAAAACCTCACAAACAATAGTTGTATAGTTTGTTGTGCTATTAATTTTTATAGAGCATAATATATTTACAGCCTGTAACTCAAAGGAATAACCAAATAATCCTCCATGGTTACAGTAATTTGTGTCTTATCATGTTGTTCTGGGTCTCATCATGGAATGGTCACATTCACAAATACTTTTTTACTTGTACTTTTATTAATTAAGCTGTGGGAATTGCCTGCCAAGCACCACCTGAAATGGTTTTTCATTATGGAGTGTGATACATCTTACCAGCATTTCTTGTTGTGTGAGTGTCTTTGTATAGAACTTAAATTTCGGCATCATTTGTTTGTACATGTGCATGTCCATGCACATATGTAGTCCCTCTTTAATAATGCTCTGCCAGTTAATATTTTTACAATAGATTTCTTTGTTGTTTTCCAGTTTTTACTAAATTTTTTAAAAGTGCAAATTGCTTTTCCAGACCATGTAGAGTTGTAATACCTCAGCTACAAATAGATTCTCTCTCTTGATTGGCAGTACTTTCGTTATCTTGCTTTTCATGGCTAAAGAACTCTACCTGTAGCCATTCAAGTACTTTGTGCATGACCACTGTGTAAATACATACTGGGATATGCATATGTTGCACTTTGGGTGTATTCCCAAGTGCTCGTGATACAGAGCTGGGTTCGAACATTTTGTGAAGAGGTATTTATACATGTAGTTGGAAATAGTGCTCTTATATTTGCAACAAATTTCCCATTCAAACAGACATTTAAATGCAGTTAGATTAAATTAATTAGTTGTCACAGTAGCATTTGTAGGAGGGGTGTTATAAAGCAAATATTGACTGCTTTATGTTGTGGTGAAAACTGAGCCTCCTTGGATGATCAATGGAGCCTGCTATTTACCCTGGGCTTCACCTCAGGAACAATAGAATGACCCACGGATCACCTTGGGGGACTAGTTTTACGACACTTCTTGAAGAAAGTCGGTAGTTGTATACTATAATATACTTTGGCCATTTTTTAAGGAATTAGAGTTGTATTTTGCCAATCATATATAAACTCTCAAACTTTTACGCATACACACTTTAGTAAAGGTGAAATAGATTTTTTTTCTCAGATGATTCTTAGTTTTTTACAAAGATAATTTAAAAACAAAAACTAGTAATGAAATACTATTTCATACAATGAATATCATACTTATGTGCTCATCAAGTGTTGTTTTTCCATATATTTGTTGTTTTATTTTCTTCTAATTTAGAAATTTAACATTTCTAAACGGTTACAATATGAATTCTTTTCTTCCATTTTTTACAACATAAACTGCCATTTTCTTCTCGACTTTACCTAGACAGCATGTGTAGTGTTGTTATGCCAATGTGCTAGGGAACTGTCACAAGTTTGACTTGAATAGGCATAAAATTGTTTCTGCTCCATCATTTTCCTGACTGGTATAACCCCTGCAGAATGGAAATCTAGCCAACACATGCAGTATCCGGTTTGTAAATGTAACGCCACTTCTGTTTAAACCACGCCCAATGCGGCTGCGTGTAGTAGTAGAAATCTGCAGCATGTCTAATTTGTAAAGATATTTATGTGAGCATGTATTTATGCAAATGAAGATGTAGTAAAATGCAATTTGGGCTTAAAATAGTGATGTGAATTATTGTGTTCATGTACATTGCTCACTTGTAGATTTTATTCATTTTCAATAAATTGATTTCTGGACTAAGAGTAGTTTAATTCAAGAGATTACTGTGTTTTTTCTACAGACATTTTGCCGAGAGTTTTCTTGCATCTAGATGATCGCTTGAAATATGGATTCCCATTATCAGTATTTTTGTAAGGAATCAATTCATAATCACTGTTATTGTCTTTCTCGTAAGTGCTGCTAGATTGCTTTTATTTGGAAAGTTTTTGTAGAGTTTGAGTCTTTGCCAGCCTAAATCTGCTCCAGCATTTTTTTAATAAACATGAAATGAAGTGTTTTGCGTTTGTAGATTTTTAATTAGCCTCCTTGTAGCGTAGGTGGTTAAATATAGTATCGTTTATGTTTTGTTTAAAATGTATCTTTATACGATGAATGTCTTTGTAGGGTGCAGACCACTAATTCAAGTGCGAATTTCTGACCAGCTCATTAGCATTAAAAGTGCCCCCACATAAAATGGAGATTGTTTGGTCATGGAGGTAGAATCACACACCTCCATGGTTTGGCCTGCAAAATGGTGAGATTGTGTAAACGTTGCCAGGA
>NW_019091423.1:771450-805329 GCF_001949145.1 Acanthaster planci
ACAGACTTCTAGCAATCTGTGCCCTTTACCAACATACAGACTTCTATCAATCTATGCCCTTCACCAACATAGATTCAGTTACTTCAGTATTAGGAACTGTTTAAAAACTTCACATTCTTTTTTCTTAACTGACAGGTTGGAAAAAGATCTGGAAGCAGAGAAGGAAAGAAAGATGCAAGCAAACCCACATTGCTGTCTACCACAAATTGATACAACTCAGTAAATATACAGTTTAATATTGTCCATATCTAAGAATCATTTTACTCATTGTGTTTCACTTCCCTTCAATTGCAAATATTCTTCTATCATTAAAAATATAGCTCTCATTTTGATAGAATCGTAGTGATCAAATAGGGTTTGTTGCTAACTTGACTTGAGGTAGAAACGATGAAGAGTTTTTCTGAGAATTCACACATCATTTGAGGGTACTTTTGAAATCAGAGTCAACCTTAGCCCCATGCGTTAGGTTCCCATTTTGATTTGGCTTGATGAGGAACGTCTCCTTGAAGTTGTTGGCCCAGCTCTCTCAATTCTCTTTTGCTGTTTTTCAGTCCACATTCGAAACGTTCCTTGGATTGCTCTGTGAGAAGGAATTCCACCTGCTCGTTAAGACAGTCAAACAACAATTTAAAAGCTGGTATTGTGGATGTGGATACAGTTGAGGTATGTTTGGATTGTCAAGAGTTACCTTCGCGTCATTAACAATTCTATAGTGTGAAGTTTTAATGTAACAACTTACGACGGGTAAAGGGAAATTTTGCTGTCTTAAAACGTTTTCTTGGGGGGAGGGGTGGGGAAGAATCAAAAGCAGTAGCATTTCATAACTGGTCCTAACGACACCTGCCCTCCTTTTTGTAACAAAATTTGAGTTCAAAAAATAAGACTACCATTGTTCTGTTGCATTTTGAATGATGTTAAAAAGAATGGACATTTTCTGAGCTAGAAAACCTCTTATTAAATTAATCTCTTCCAAGGTAAAGCTGGTCCGATCTAGAACAGGCTCTCTTGAGTAAGCACTGACAGGAAAGTACAGATTTTCTTTTTAAGAAAGCACTTTTCATTCCAAGATTACATGTTAGACTTGGAATGTTCAGCATTCTGACTTCCGAGACATTGTTTAGAGCCAAGCCTCTGGTGATAATAGCATTTATTACACATTTGACATTGAAAGGGTACTTTCCTTGATTGATCTCAGGTGACCAGAGATATTCCAACAAGTGGTAGTTCTCAAAAACTAGGTCACAGACATGTGAGAACTCAAAGACATACTTGCAACAAGGAAGCAAATGATAGAATGCCAGTATCGGTTGCATCCTGTCTTCAGAAGGATGCTCACATTGATGTGGAAGATGACACAGAAGATGCAATGACTTGCATGCCTGCTGAGCAAAGCTGTAGAGATACTGATTGTTTATTAACGAGTCAAGACCCACAGACATCTGAGGTACACCAAAGCACTAGCGACAGGTTAAGATTGCATCCACCCAGAATTGGAAAGGATGGACAGAGGACAGAGAATGCAGATGGAAGTACTGGTCTTCCTCAAGACACAATGTCTGATAATTCTTCCAAATCTGTGAGAGATGCATGTGTACAAAGTGTCAAGACCATGACTTCACAAGATGAAAACAGTGCTAAAGGAACAGTGACCATAGGCGAGGACAAATTGAAAGCAAAGAGGAGAAGGGGAAGACCAAGGATAGAATTAGACGATGCAGAAAAGTAAGTCACAAGAGAATGAAATATAATGAATAGTAAAGGTTAGGGAGATATTTATCCAGGCAATATGAATTTTGTATTCTCAGAGCAAACGTGTAAAAGTGGAATATAAAATTCTAGAGTGTAAACACGTAGCAAAGCCAAAATTTATGGGAAAGCTACAAATTAAAAGATTAGTCCCCCAACATACCCTGAAACAATTAAATTCATTCCCATCTGTGGAAAAGAGATGTATCCAATCCAATTCTCATGACAACTGGTGTCATCAGATCAGACTTCTTCCTTATATCATTTCCAGTCATTGCAACCTTTGAACGTTAAGACATTCTTAGAAAGCCTTTTCCATGTTGACAAGACTTGGCCTAATTTTACAACTACATGTACTACTTCCCTAGACCCCCCCCACAGTGTCTCCACCCACTGCCATTGTAATCCTTTGCAATCTTTATGTCCAGAGAGGCCATAACATTCAATAAACGATTAAAGGGGATTCAAGCTCGGGACCTCCCAAGAATGTTCTCCTGTCGCAGTTGCAGCCAGAGATTCCAGGAAGCGGAGGACCTCCGAATGCACACCATCACTGCTCACCTCCCCATTAGTATACCAGACAACAGTGATTGCTCAGTGGAAAAGCATGGCGAGATATGCTTCACCCATATTGAAATTGATCTTGGTCTCTACCAGCAAGTCAGTGAGGTAGACATCCAGGAACTGGCGATAGAGCTCAGATGCTGCCCAGAATGCAACAAGTATGTTGAGGACTTCAAAATGCACCTTGAGTCTCACATGATGAAGAATTACATCTGTGAAGCATGTGGCAAGGGATTTGCTTGCAGCAAGCAGTTGAAACTACACAGTATTTACCATGAGATTGATCGAACTGGTGAAATGCAATATTCATGCCAATTCTGTGGTAAAAAGTTCCGAAGTGCCCAATCACTGTCCATTCACCGGCCATTGCACAACAAGGCCAGGAATTATATCTGTCAACAATGTGGGAAAATGTTTAAGGCCAACACACGACTACAGAAACACATGGCAACCCATGCACAGCACAAACGCTATTCCTGCTCTTTCTGTGGACGAGGGTTTGCACAAAAGTGTAACATGACTAGGCATCAGAGAACTCACACGGGAGAAAAACCTTACACATGCAATCATTGCAACCAAGCATTTAACCACAATATCAGTCTTAAGAAACATTTGAAGAAAGAGCACTTGATTGAACCAGAAGATAAAACTTCTAAAGAAGTAGAAGCAATAGATAACTTCCCAAGTGGACGTCTGCCCTCAAAGAGACTCAATGTTAAGTAAAATGAGTGGTGTTTCAGTGTTACTTGTATCAAATTTGCTTCATATCTGAAGTTGGAATAGTGCTGCATTTTAATAAGTAAGATGTGTTTATGGGCATTTTAGGATGCCTTGTTTGTAATTTAAAGTTTGGCTGCAATGAATTTTTCTTGGACACAGTTTTATGCAACTTTGTCCTCTTCTCAAGACACGTACATGTATGTGAAATTTTTTTACACCCCCATTTGGTTAAATGCACTGAAACATGCACTTTTTGAAACACTTCAAATTGTCTATGCTTTCATGGACAGCTGAGGGCGCTGTTGCAGTGATGTCATCCAGGGAAGACATAATTTATTGTATAGGTTTTCCTATTAAAATTGATGACCCAGAATTTACTTACTAAACAACATTTCTGAGGAAAGCTTTGATTCGCACTTATTGCTATGCACCTAAATAACAATAAATCAGCAAAGAGAAAATTTGGTCCAGCAAAATCTATAAAAACGCACAACTTTTTATGTATAAACTAATGTATCAAACATGGAGGTTTTCTTCCTGGGATGACATCACAGTTTTGCTCATTTTCATAAAAACCAAAAAGGCAGCAAAATACTATTTGAAATAGTGAAAAAAATGAAAATCAGGTTAACTGAGACACAAAGGTGCATTTTGAAGGCTTGTATTTAAACAAGTTGATTGCAGCTACATGTACCCTTTAAAACCCATGATGCAATTGCATGTTATACCATGCAGTTAAACTTCAACAAACAGTGTATGTGATGGTTTTCAATTGAAACACCTTTTCAAATTTGGATTGGACAATTGCATTGTTAATCCTTAAAAATGAAGGTCTAAGGCTACTCACCTGTTCACTTTTGGGAATTAATGTTTACATGACAAGGCAGAGCCTAAGGAGACAAATGGACAGGTTTCCTAATTGCCTTTGACTGCATGATGGAATGAATTGCAGTATGTCCTAAGTTATTGAGGAATGTTGGCAACATTTTTTGTTACCATCCTGCCAAATTTTTTTTTAGAATCCCCACTAAAAATAAATTAGGAAACTTTGAGAATGAGGCCTAGTACATGTACACAACGCTGTACGAGGGACTATTATTAACCGTAACAGTCTTCAGTCCTCCAACAGGTGAAAGATTGAGGAGTTTTAGGGCTAATGTTATGGCAATGCATCTACACACTTTGGAAAAAGGTAACTAAATGTACGTGATTTGATTATATATCAATATACATGTACATGTGGTGACCACTTGGTGCATTGCTCATTGTGATATTGTCTCTACCTGAGTAATTTGCTTAAAGATAGAGTAGCTACAATCATTACCAACCTCCAAAATGCACCTTTGTGTCTCAGTTCATCTTATTTTCAACTGTTTTTTCACTATTTCAAAGAGTATTTTACCCCCATTTTTGTTTTTTGTGCGAGTATTTCCACATTTATGAGCAAAACCGTGAGGTCATCTCAGGAAGAAGCCTTGGTGTTATATTGGTTTGTACACAAAAAATTCCAGCGTTTTGTAGATTTTCTCTCCTTTACTGATTCATTGTTGTTTACATTCCGGATTGGCAAAGCATCAATCTCTCTCCCAGAAATGTTTCAGGAAGTAAATTCTGGGTTCACTATTTGAACAGAAACTGCACTGAACCATGTCTTCCCTAGACGACTTTACAGCAACAGCGCCCTCAATAGTTCTGGAAAGCATGGATAATCTTGTTTAAAATCAGGCATTTTTCAATGGATTTAACCAAATAGGACAGTAAAAGAGTTTTCATACTTTGAAGAACACCAAGTTGAAGAAAAATTCTCTAAGAAAACTCAATTGCAGCAACACTTAAATACATGTACATGTAAAAGTTTTTATACAAAGTAAAAAAAGATAAACAGTGATGACAAATTTTGCCTCTTTGCACTTCTCTTGAACAATAATTGGACAACTTGAAATTCTATTTAAACTTCATTTCGGTTAATGCTGAGGCCATTTCGAAAATGTTTATTCTGCGTATTGTAAAAAAAATTAGGCATGAAAAGTGTAAATAAATGACCCAAAAAGCTTTTTTTCAGTAGCATTCACTCTTGTGTAAAGGGCTTGTAGTCAAGACCATCACAAGACCTTTCACAAGGCCAGACACAAGACTATGCACAAAACCATTCATAACACCCTTCAAAAGTAGCAGTGTGGACAATGACAAAGGAATGCTTTTGTTGCATTTCATTTGAATAGCTTGAGACTTGAATTCAGACTGAAGGTCTTGTGTTAGTCTTGTGATGGTCTGAAGAGGTCTCTACTACAACACTGTTATTTAATTCTATGATCCGAAAATGTTAATTCTTAATTGTCACACTGTGCTCCTGCAGATTGGCAAACCAAAGTTAAAAATATTGAAATAAACAGGCAAACAAACTTTAAACCAACTGAGTTCATACAGAGTTTATTGCAATATTTCTAAAACATTATGTACTTGAATGCATAAGTATGATATCTGTTCACTACTAATGAAAATTTATTAAAAAGATCACAATGACTAATTGTTATGTTGATATGACTATTGTTGGACTGCAATTAAAAACATCAAAACTCATCTGACAGTCCATGGCCACTTGCTGTAATTCCTAAAAGCTGCCAAACACATTTATCAGCTCATAATGAAAAAGGCTAGGTTTTATTTCATAAGACTCCTCAGTTGAGAATACTGCTCAACATATTTGTGTACTCAGCACAAAGTTTGTGGAGAACCAGTTACAACATGCTGATGGCACCTTGGCTGGTAAACCTGTATGCCAAGCATGTACATGTACAGTATTGTCAATTCTTAGCACAGCAGTAATGAATAAACGCAGCTGCTAGTTTTGTAAATATTACATCTAAGTTTCAGTCCACCGCCGAGGACATCCTTAATACAGTTACCAGAGTTGAGCATGTACATATAGACTAACTCTATTCCATTATTGATACAAGCAATCTACCTGAGAACATCCTGTGCTGTGTAGATACATACAAGTACATGTTTGACACAGACTCCATTTTTTCAGTCAAAATGAACAACATGCGTTTGGAAAAAGAAAGCATGGGGCAACAAGTTGGACTGTAAGAAAGCATGAGTATACCTGTGAGATTCAGTGTACTTCAACAATATCTGAGCCAAACCTACACATACATACACAGAAGTCTAACATGGTAAAATACAAAAATCTCTAATAATCAGATTTAGCTATCACAAACATATAAAAGCACCAAAAAAGCATTTGCTAGAATATATGAATATGAACAATAAAATCCACAATGGTTCAATTTAATGGCAAGACGTGACGTGTTCAAGAATTTGTTCTAGTCAATACTATTTTGTGGTTCAGTTTACATGGAAAGTGGCGAATTAAATACAGCAAGATTGTCCACTTTAATCCACAAATGCCTTTAAGTCTGACAAACCATGAAATAGCTCTTTCCCTAAACATAAAATCATGGGTAGGGGGCCAGGGGGTGGAGACCTCAACTGTGGTAGACTGACAAACCAGCAGTGAAGAGGATCATTTCTGAGACATTTTCACCAAAAGTGGCAATTTGTATTACTTCCTGTTTCTTTTCCCCTCCTCTTTTTCCTTTCATTTCTTTACAAACTTTTTAAAGGAGACAAAGCAGACCCCCAACACTCACAGTCTAAATGTACTCTAATCAACAAGTAACAGGGGGCCTGTCATTTGTGGTGCTTATACAAATTCTTGTCATTTTTATGATATAGCTTTGACTATGGCTCCTTGTAAAGTGAAGACGTGTCATTTGGATACATGGCTAGCTACTGTGTAATGTGTCCTTATTGTGACAATGACAACTGATCCCATAGCCAATGTCTGTACACAAAATTCTGTGAACAATCCAAACGTATAAGACTTGTCCCCCTTTTTGTTTAATCTGTTTTCAGTAAGATTCACTGAAATTGTAGCCAGTTGGGTAGTTTTTGCTACCGAAATTCAACAAAATTCAATAATATCTACCGGTGCTACAGAGGAACGAAGACATGTATGTATAAATAAAACAAAACTTTTAATTTTTTTTTACAATTAGCACACATGGTTTTCTTGATTTCAGTTAAATCTACCACATGATTAAAACTTAATTTGCATATTAAAAACTTGGCATGCATATATAATTACGACTTTAGCTAACACATGATTGTATTGAGGATCACAGTGTCCACAAAAATTCAGTAGCTTCAGTTTAAATGTTTCAATCATTTCTACCTTGAAGTCAATATTAATTGATTTGGCACCAAACATTTACATGTAAAAGACTAATCTGGATGTGACATGGGAATATTGTCATGTTTTTATGTACAAGCATAACATGTATGTGAACTTAATAAATTCATATTTTTCTTTTATCCCCAGTCAGCGGCGTAACTAGGGGGGGCGCATGCCCTCCCAACAGAGGCCCGTGCCCCCCCCATTTCAAATTTGGAAATGGACAAAAATATATATAACTGGTTCTCCAAATCTGTGTTTGAGATAGCATTTATGTCCATTTATGTAGGTAGCCGTTTAGACAGGCACATAGTTCAATTATTTTTTAGTGCCCCCTGAAAAAAAATTGTGCCCCCCCCAGGTGCCCCCTCAGCTGTAGCACCCCAGTTACGCCACTGTCCTCAGTTTTGATAGGGGGAGGAGTCCTAGTTACGCCACTGTCCTCAGTTTTGATAGGGGGAGGAGTCCTAGTTACGCCACTGTCCTCAGTTTTGATAGGGGGAGGAGTCCTAGTTACGCCACTGTCCTCAGTTTTGATAGGGGGAGGAGTCTACTGAATAGATCTTATGCAAGCATGAGGGCTTACAGTTAAACTGAGTCAATGGTTTCATGTATTTCATGTCTCTACCAATCCTGAACCTTCTGAGAAATATACTATTTTGTATAAATATTTTATATTCAGGTAAAAATAATTATTGTCCTCACTTTCTTAAGGTCACCAACAAATCAGTTAATCGACATATCCATTGGGTGACTGAATGACTAATCATAAGTGGTGTTTTCTAATGAACAAGCTTTCACTATTTGGTTTCACATTTTAATACTAAAAAGTGTGAAATCTGCATTTAATTTGAGCCATAAAAGCTGAAAATATTTTCATGCTGAAAGGTCATGAAAAGGTTTTGTGTTTAGATAATACAATTTCAATTACATGGTGTGTATTAAACAAATTATATTCCCAAACACAATGTGTTCATGTGATTGAGGGAATCCTGAAATATCCAAATGAAGATGATATTATGCTTGTAGTATAAAATCTATGTACATATATTTGCATATTTTGCATGCAAGTTTTCACTGGTATAGTTGGTAAAATCATTACACTACAGATGCATCCAAAGAGATCCAAGACTGACGAAAGGACCAGGCAAAATTACTGCATCTGCCTGTAATAAATTGAGCCAAACACTAAACCTAATAGTCCTTGATAATTCACCTGTTGGGAGGATTGAAGACCGTTTAACCACTTGCTGCTGGTTTGAAAAATGCAGTGCACACATACATGTATGGCACATTTTCAAGATCTTTAGTTTTCAAAAATCTTCAAAAATTCATCATTTCAATTAATGGACGTTTACACCCACACAAATTACTGTCTGGTGGCTACTCTAATCTGACAGACACAATTATTGAGGCCCGAGTATTTCAGCCAGGCCTGCCGCCTTGTAAAAAGAGCCCAGATTGTACTGTGTTCTATAAATTCTTTTGTTCACGAACCTAGCACAGTACGCTGCCGACATCTTTTCAATAGAGGCCAGATTAGCATGCAGCAGTGCTGTGTGGCTCATCGCTGCGGTGGTGGAGTGCTTTTGTCCCCGGTGGTAATCCGCTTGCACTAAAAACCAGGTTGGATTATCTCCACTATTGAGAGTGAAAAAATGTTGGTAATGCCCAGCAGCCTGGTCTTTTGTTACAAGTACTGTCTTTTGTTACAAGGCCTAGTTGACTTTGTCCGATTTCGCAAACCCCAGCCACGCATATGAAGAATACGTGTCTGGTGCTGGAAACCCCGGCGGCAAGTGGTTAAGGCTTAGAATTTGGCCCAGGAAACACAGATCTGAAAAATGTGTGCTCTTTTTGTGATTCCAAATTCCTAAACTTATGTCAGGTAAAATTGTGGCTCACGTTGGTAATTGGAAATCATCTCGTTCTTGAAGAAGAAATTCCTTTTATATTAATCAGTACTTCGGGTAGCCAGTTTTCCAACAAATTTCGGAGAAACACGACAGGCTTAAGAGTTTGAATGGAGGCAGACTTCCAGAAGGGTTCATGTCTGACCTTACAAAGCTGGAGCATTATTTTTCCTCAAAGATTTCAGGGAAGTTTCCAGTGTCTCAGGAAGGCAGATATCGGTAGTACATTTACTATGTTAATCATGGCAAAATCCATGAATTCGCAAAGATCTTAAACTTTTTCAGGTGCACGTCTTTTGCCGATTTCTCAAGTTCAATTTAATTCTATTTCATTCAATTAGTGTCTGTTAAATGTTTCATTCTGCATCTCATTTTTGTACAAAATGTTTGCCACATGCCACCCTTTATAGTGTGCATAGCTTGTAGTAATGAAGTACATAATCCTATGTGCTGAACCATGTACTATAAAAAGGGTTCAAATGACATTAAAGAAAATATAATAGGACTATTCAGCATGCATACATACCGGTGAATGGTCCCAACTGATTTTTTGGTACATTTTGATCACTCACTGTTTAGGACTTTCCATTGAATTTTCTTCACTGCTTCTTTGGAGGTAGGCTGGTGCACCTTGGTATTGCTGTGATCCCCAGTACATGTATGGCATAGACCCTGCTACTAAGGCATTCAGATCAAGTCCAGGCATGGCATTCATCATACCTTGCCTATACTGTGGGTGACCCTGCCTATCTGGTGAGGTGACCGTCTCAAAACTGGGCAGTGGTGGTCTTTGATTGGTTTGGTGCTGTGGGGGAAGCTGCCGCATACCAGGTATCTGTATATGTGGCAGGGGTTGTGTCTGGGTGTGCGACGGGATTTGTTGCTGCTGCTGTTGCTGCTGACCTAACTGAAGTGCTTGGGAATGAGGGATTTGCAGCGGCAATGGCTGTGAGGGCAGGTTGTTCTCAGGAAGTTGTAAACGCTGTGCATGGCGCAGTTGATTAGTTATGAGTTCAGCCTGCAACAATCTTGGGTTTTCTTCTTCCTCATCTGGTGAGCATGGATCACTGTCCATGTCATCATCCAAGTGATGCTGATCCGGCTCAACGGGATGGGTGTGGCTATAAGACTGGTTGTGCATCTGTAGATGTTGTGGGTGCATGTGCTGTGGGGGATGTACCTCTGGTTGGGGTTGGGGTTGCATTGATGGATGGATAGGGAGATGCTGTTGTTGCTGTGGCTGCAGTGGTGGTGGTTGATATGGAGCATGCTGTAATGGTGTCTGCATCTTGGATTCTACAAAGTGTTGTGTTGGGTCTGGAGCTCCTGATAGCGGTGGTGAAGTGGGTAAAGCCTGGGGAGTTTCAGAATTCTCTCTCTCCATCCTGTCATTTGATTCGGAATCTTTCTCCTGATTTGTTTCTTTGATGAACTGTGTCATTTGATCGCCTTTGACAGCAGTCTCTGCTGGTGCTGATGCATCCTTCCCTGGCTGAGTTTTCTTCTTCTTAGTTTTACCTGACGTGTTGAAGTTGGGCCGACGTGTCCTTCTAGCAATGCTGTACTCAGTCTCTTTACCTTCGTCATCAAACTCGATGACTGGCTGCGTGATATATCCCAGCTGCCACATGTCAATTCCGTGTTCTTTCTTTTTGTGTGTCTTCAAGCTGACTTTGTGTGAATAGGCCTTCTTACAGATGTCACATACATAGGGCTTTTCTCCTGTATGTACCCGGGTGTGAACCTTCATGTTGGAGAGTTCTGTGAAGCGACGTCCGCAGAAAGGACAGACAAACGGCTTCACCTCTTCATGCATGATCACGTGCCGCTTAAGATGGGCCTGGACTTTGAAACTCTTACCACAGGTCTGGCAGATGAAGTGGCGATGCTGGGAGTGTAATGTACGGTGCTTGCGCAAGCTAGCTTCCCAACGGAAGGCTCGACCGCAGCGGTTACAGACAAAAGGTAACTGGCCTGTATCACCCAGCTCATGAACGGCCCGGTGATGGAGCTTGAGGGAACGACGCTGACGGAACAGCATCCCACATTCCTCACACAGGTAGTTAGAATGGCAAGAAGTGTGAGCAAGGATGTTTGAGAAGAGTTTTTGGCACAGTGGGCAGCGAGTCATGACACGAGCGATGTTCTTAAGATCAGCTGGGACTTCCTGATCACCATCTCCTTCATCCTCTGCATCTGCTCCTCCTTTCTCCATCTCTTCACTAGTTCCATCTTTGCTGTTGGATGCAGCATCTTCGTCCTTGACTCTCGATTCTTCAATGCTTTCACTGTCCTGGGCAAGATGTGTCTGCCAGTGAGCCTTCATAACATCTGCTGAGTCCAACTGACAAGAACACTTACGACACCAGTACACCTTCTTAAGAACAGCACCAGCACCAAACAGTTCTTCTATGGTTTTCCTGTAAAAGTGCAAACAACAACAAATTAGTGCTATCTCCTTCCGGCTGAAAAGCAGACATCAAAAATATACACAAAAATCTCTGTTATTGTTCATATTGTTAGTAAACAAGTTGTGTAAACGCAACAAAAGGAAACACTTTATGGTAAGGATTTGTAGGAATGTCATGAGATTTATCTATTCACAGAAGAGGTAAGGTTCTGAAGAGAACCAGCGAGTGTCAACTCGATGTTTGAACTAGGATGTTCTGGCCATCATCAGGAGAGTTAGGATGGCCAGAGCCCTGACACTCTCCTGAGATTGTCAGAGCATCCTGGTGAAAAAGTTGAGTTCACACTCACTGGTTCTCTTCAGAACCTTACGTCTTCTTGAAGAGGTACAATTATCCTATGGTGGGCCCGCACATTCTTATCACATGTAGTACTTCCACCATGCAAAGTTTCAAATCTTACTTGGAAAACCCTTTGAAAATGTGCATTGCAAGTTCTGGAACATGGGACATACGGATACTCCAATATTAAACATTTACAATTTTTATACAGTCTTTAAGGTTACCAATTGTTAATTAATACACCAAATACATGTATGCTGTCAATTTCAAAGACACAGAGTTCTTAATATAGACACAATTAATACCCCCCAAAATAAAGTGTTTTTACAAAAGGTCTGGTAGAAAAATGAAGATATCTTTTCACTCTGACTATCAGTTCAATATTTTTGTCAAACCTAAATAACACGATTCTCTAAAATCTCTGTAGATTCTGAGGGTCCTGGTAAAAACATCCATCTAAGAGCACACCAAAGCTGCATGATTCCAACTGAATAATAAAGGTATACTTGGGCTAAATGATCTAGCCATTATCAAACTCACGTCTGGCAGATTTCAACAAATGACTTACGTTGTAGCCTTGGACTTTTTCTTCTGCCTCAGCTGTTTTATTAAGAGCTTCTTCCGAGCTGTGGTGCATTTCAGCTTTTTCCTTGGAGATGTCTCACTGCCTCCAAGCTTTTTAGCCTTGACTGGCACCACCTTTTCTTCAGCTACAATATCTTCATCTTCTTCATGGTTCGTCTTAGACATCTTTGACACCTGCCTTTTTCTTTGTTGCTTTGTTTTATTCTTGCCTTTGAGGTGACGGCCCAACCATGCCTGAAATAAAAGTTTGATTTAAAAATGCGAACTTCTTTTAAGTAATCTTGCTTGGAAAAAGATCATGCGGGAAGATTACTCAATTTGTTTAAAATGCTGGTAAGTATCAAGTACTACAGGAAACAATGTGTACAGTAAAAAAGAGCAATTTGTGCCATTTCTTATTGATGATACTGAGATGCCTCAGTCCCTCAGCAAGATACTGTACAGCAACGGCTATTCACTGTGCAACTTTTTTTTTAAAACCTCTATCTTAAAAGTTCCTCTGGCAACTTCCAACTCATTTTGCTAAAGCCATCTGCCAGGAACCAGTCTCAAACACAATATACTGTGATAGTCAGGCTGCTGACTTACTTCAGTTTCACAAAACTCTTCCGTCCTAATAGTATGTTTGCCAATAAGCTCCTTGATATTGACCAATGGATGGAAACTACAGGCTCTGGGCATGAAAACAATTATTGTTACATTGAGAATGAGCAAACTTTTCCTACTTTCTTCAAGCCATGACGGCTAGGTTCATGAGGTGAATAGTCCAAATCCTCTACGTTGTCTTCCATCTCCATATTGCAGTCTTCATCACTTGCATCATCTTCATCTCCGTCTACTTGCCCTTCTTCCTCATCACGGCCATTCACATCTTGTCCCTTGGCAGATTTCACATCTCTCTTGAGAGTAATCTTCAGCTTGACTGGTGACTTTTTTCTGCTGCCTGGGATCCTAGAGACTGAGGCTGACCGTAAAGCTCTGTCAAGAAAAGATATTTATAAACATCGTTCAGGTTAAAAGCTGTACATACTGTGACTATGGGGGATGTCTGCATATATTTTCAAAGTCAACCCATCCTGATGAGATGTGTACGACTTCCAGAAAAAAAGTTTTCACTGCAAGGGACTGGCAAAAAGTCCCACGGACTGCTGATAAGGTGTCTTCCACTCAATGGCTAACTTCTGAACTATCCATACGATGCACTGATGGCTGCTGACCAACAAAGTGGCCACTGGTGGCCACTGTAAAGATCGAAGCCTGATCATTACCTCATCAGATGATTTGCTGATGACATGCTGGGCATTTCTTAGGCAGATAATTGTTAATTCCTCTTGAAATTGTCAGTGCAAGAAAATTGGGTATTTGTCTTAAGGCAAATGATGAAGTGTCTTAATGGGTTTGGTTGGGCATATGCGGGTGGGGGTAAGGATTTGAACAAAATAAAAATCTACAATATACCCAAGTACGCCACACAAATATGCCATTGTACCTGGGCACAATAAGGGCAGGAATGGCTCTCCGCTTGAAGAAGCTGGCTAGTTTATTCTTGAGAGTAGGATTACAACACTCAGTACCCCATACCACATCTCCATCAAGAATGGCTTCCATGCTGTGAAAAGGACATGACAAACATTGCTGTTATCAAATGTTGCTGTTAAGCACAATCTGGACTCCGTCCTGAGTTGCTGAGCACTTTCACAGTAATACGTGCCTACCCCATGAACTCTGGGGTTCGTTGTCTGCCATGCTCATGGGAAAGTGATGGATGACAAACTCTGAGATAGTTCTTGAGGTAATATGAATCATCTTGTTCATGGGGTAAAAAGAGCAAGTTATGACATGGCTGAGCACAAATAGCAATTGAAAACGTGTGCACTTCCAAGTCATCATGCAGTATGTCCTTTCCTCAGGTTCATTTGGCATTACCAATGCGTCTTCTTGTTTGCCCTGTGAACAGGTGAATCAGATGAACAAGATGACAAATTAGGCATGTTAGGCCAAGGCTACACCCGTATACAGGGTCCTACGTATGATGTATACTCCTCTGTCAATATACTGGGCCCTGTACTGATTGATAGTGATTTCTTTTGATCAAGTTTATCTGTGAGGTACGGGAATATTATCAGACATTCACTGGATTTTATGAGCTGAAATTGCATTGGTACATGTATATTCACTACTTACAGGGCTAACTATCCCCCAGGTTGCTATTTGTAGGAAACTCGCCTTTTCTCGTTTGGAGGAAATATTTTGCCTTTAGTTTGCATTTTCCCCATTCCAGATGATTTTGGGAGGATCTAGCCTCTAGGCCTACTGCACTGTCATGAAAAAGAAATGCTTCCTATTGCATGAATTATCGAACTGTCATTCCTAGGCCTAGTTATGTGTATTTAAATACCCTGTTTGAATATGAATGGAAAATGAACAGAATTTGAAAAAGAGAAAAAAATGAACTGAACTATTCAACTTTCACGGCACCAATCACTAAGAATGTCCCCTGACTAAGTAAAGTAGTACTACTACTAGTCGTAGGCCCAATGACGCGCACGAAAACACGCTTACCCATCCAGCAGCACTTCTGCAAGCTGAGCATGCGATTCAACACCAAGCCGAGTTTTCATAGCATCCCATCGATCTAACTGAGGTCCGATGGACACTTGCCTCAACCGACTACTTGGTGGTCTCCTTGACATTGCAAAGTCTGCGCTTCCAGACGATCTTCGCCTCCTGATCGGCTCGGAAATCGCAGTCAAAGGGGAAATGGGTGCAATCTCGACGACCTCGGGGCCGTCCTCCATTTTGGACTGGCGCAATATCATCGCGGGGTGGCGCTGCGTTTTGTAACGGCAGACACCAACAAAATCAAAGTTCTTGAAAGAATACCGCGAGGTCTTACAAAAACGTTATTAGCCTACTTGAATCACCATTATTGCTCTACATACAATAAAAAGAGAGCGTTGCCAGCACTAATTTGATTTCATCGCGGCTATTATTCGAGAGCAAGGTTGAAGAGAGCTCTCGACATTTTAAACGAGGGCACGAACGGAAAACATATGGGGGGGAGGCAGGACAACTGGCCCCAGAGACATATGCTGGCAATCTTTTAACTTTTAACTGAAAATGCTCTTATTTTAGAAACAGTATGAGCTTCTTTTTGAGGACGGGGTTACTCTTTATGGATGGGGGAAATGATAAACCAGATATACTACAGCTGTACTGCTGCGGTCATAAAGTCAAGTTTTTCTCGTAGGCCTATTTGGGTTCTTGGTTCTTAAGCCTACCAACTCCGATCAGAAAAGGAGTTGAAAGTATTGGGAGAAGGTCAACATGTTTATGCGCACACTTCAGGTGTCGGTGTCACTTAAGTTCCTGCTCCGAGAACGACAGACTGGAGTTTACAATTTAGGCTGTACCGTATGGGGCACTTATGTGCCAGCCTACTTGTATTGCACGTTTTAACTTGGAAGCCATTTAGTCGAGAGTCAATTTTTCGGGCGTAACGATTGACCTGAAAGCTGAAAGCTACGATCCTATAAAAATTGAGGGCTACCCGTGCATTTTAGTTTGATGTGATATTTGCTTGGTGGAAGTTGCATGAGATATAGGTTTGCAGGCACATCATGTAATCAATCTCTTTTGGAAGAGATTATAGAGATGAAAAAAAATGACTGGAGCGAGTGTTAACTCAATATTCGGCAGGATGCTCTGGCCGTCCTCAGGAGAGTGTACCAGACTGCAGCTATACTCAGGCTATATATTTGCACCAAGAACTGTACGTTTATTCATTAAGAAGCATAGCATTAATTAGGAAGAAGGTCCAGTTTTAGAGGCAGGAGGAAACTGGAGGTACATGTACTCGGAGAAAACCTGGGAGAGCATTGGAATGCGCTTAAAGCCAGGGCCAAGCTGGGACTCGAACCCAGGCCCCATTAGTGCAAAGCGAGGAAAGAACCACTACGCTAATAACCCACTCACCCTGACGCTTTCAGCATCTCAGGCTATTGGCGCTAATGACTGTATGTTTATTCATACACTTTATTAATCAGCACCACATTACGGAGTTAGGAAGAAGGTCCAGTTTTAAATGTAGGAGGAAACCGAAGCACCCGGAGAGCGAGTGTGGACTGGAAACTAAATGCACTTAGAGACTGGGCCAAGCCGGGACTCGAACCCGGGCCTCATTGGTGCAAAGCGAGGAAAGAACCGCGACGCTAACCCACTCCCCCTGTGCCAGACTGGAGTAGAGAGCTGGGTTATAAAGGTATCCCGGAGGCGGTGGAGCGGAAACGGGATTCGCCGGTAGTATAACCAATTAACAAACTTGCTGCGCATGCACTGAAGCATGAAGGTGTTGGACCCTGTGGTGGCACGGGGATGCAGAATTGGCAGGAAACCTTGGGTTCGAGTCCTAGCGCCTCGGAGAGGGGGCTTGGAGAGGCTGATGCGTTAGTGGTGATAACAGTTCAGTTATGGAGGGCGGTCTTGACAATCTTGGTGCAGGTTGATCTGGTCGCAGATCTCAAGGGTTCTGCAGACGAGGGTGCGGTTAACCACGGGTTGACTGGGTCTTGATGGCTGTGGTGGAAGGATCTCTGGTGCAGGTACCGATCGGTGTGGGTGGGTTTGCGGTGTACATGGTGGTGCGTGGTTGAGGGTGTCGTCTGGGTTCCTAAATAGGTGGAATGGGGGGCGATGGAAGGATCTGCGGTGGAGGTATCAGTCAATGCACGGTGGGTGAGTTTGCGATGGTTTTTCATGGAAGGACAGCTCGCCGCCCTTTTCTTGTTTCACGGTGAACTTGATGGGGGTGGTGCTTTTCTTTGAGGTAATCCAGGAACTCCTAAAGGGTGTCTTGACGGCATGGCCAGATGACGAACAGCTGCACTATAAAAAGGCAATTATTTAACCAACTTTTTTGCGCAACGTTGTGCAGATAGTCAATCCCATCAACAACTGACCAACATGTAGATCTTATTAGGCACAACAGTTTCCCTAAATTTTGGTAAAATGTAGCTCTTCCGACATTTTGGGTAAAGTTGATAACCCAATAGTTTGGCAAACGAATTTAAACTTTTGATTGGCCAGTCATTATTTCCATTTGCCGTTGATAAGCACAATTTTTAATCTACTATTGGTTCATAGTCCTATTTTGATCACTCGTTTGGTAATGGATGGCCACATTAACCAAGTATTGGGAATATTTTACGCAAATTTATTTTTTTTATTATCCCAACTCTTATCCAGTTTGTTTTTAAATAATTGTCAATTTCTGGTCATAGATTATTGCCAAACTATTGAACAACCTCAATATTCATTGTTGGGCAAAATAAATAACAGATCATACAAAAATCACTAGAATTCAAAACTATAACATCACTCATTTAGTTCATTACAAAAATAAATTTTCACATGATCTGTATGTTAACACTGTAATTACACTGTGAACTTCTTATGTGAACCAGCTTGATGTCTAGATGTCTTGATGTCCAGCAGGGTGTCTAGATAAACCAAAATGGGGGTTGCAATTAAAGTAGGTTTGAAATTAGGTTGAACACAACTGAAAACCTCTCTACAGTAATTGTGTAGGGCCTATATTGTTTTTTTTCTGTAACTTGTTAAAATTCCACTGGGAACATTGAACCACATTATATATCTTTACAACTGTGGAAAATTTTAGGAATTAGAGAATTGGAACACCACATAGATTCCAAAGTAAAAGTTATCTTTGCTTCCCACAGGTCTTGTATACTATATACACTGGTTTGAAACAATTTTCAGCACAGATTTGGGCCAGTTGTATCGGACTTTCTGAATGACAGGCATATCCTTAGTGTCCTATAGTGCCGTAGAATCCTTGTTTGGCCCCTGTCCGAAAAAAACACACGCCTGGGGAACATGCCAATGTCCTTCGTCGATTGTGATACTTGCAATCAAAATCGTTGTACGATTTGTAGTATTCATCAGCTGCTTCAAGGAAGGAAAACGGTGACAGTACTTGTTTCTCTAGGATGACGAAAATAGTGGTTAGTTTAAGTCTGCTGTCGCTGTGCAATTCGCTGTAGACGATCGTGGGTATCCAAACATCTCGGGGCGTTGATGATATCCAGCAAAAAAAAGAAGAAGAAAAGAAAAAAAAACTAGTGTTAACATTAAAAAATTACAAACTTGCACATAGGCCTACATACAACGGGACCCAAGGCCCAGCCAGAATGTGCATTATTATAACATAACTGTTTGTAGGAGTGGTCAACGGTAGAGTTCATGAATTCGGTCACTGATCAGCATAAGAAGTTCCATTTTTACACAGTACTATTATGCACAGCCCTGGAGAGGCGCAACGTGACCCCTAAATTAATCTTTATTTACGACTTGTTTATGAAACAAACTTACTCTAAACTGGTCTACAGCACTTACTTCCTACAACTGTAAACGTTTTGTTACGTGCGACTAATTCAAAAGAACCAAAATGAAGAATGGCACGACAGAGATGAACATGCAACTGAGAAAAGGAAACCAGAAACTACATTTTCTGAAATTTATTCAGTTTACATACCAAAAATAGTAATAATTAAAGGAATTTAAATCTAGGCTACTATTTGTGTTTAAAATTAAATAATTACTTATAGGTTGTTGCTGAGGACTTGATTGGGTGCGTGCTGTCAAGTTGACTATTAGTATTCTATTGCGGAAGGACAACTCGGGCACAGCTGGCTGAAGCACTGGCTGGTGCACCCGATTGGTCTGATCCAGGTCACCTGGGGTGAGCCTCAGAACCGGTCTGGTCCTAGGCAATCTAGGAAGAGCCTCAGAACCGGTCTGGTCCTAGGCCATCTAGGAAGAGCCTCAGAACCGGTCTGGTCCTAGGCCATCTAGGAAGAGCCTCAGAACCGGTCTGGTCCTAGGCCATCTAGGAAGAGCCGCAAAACCGGGTGGTTTGAGCCATCAACTTGAAGGAGAGAGAGAACAGCGGAGACTCACTGTCTCTACATGCAATGCATGTGGCAAGCCATCAACTTGAAGGAGAAGAGTACAGCGGTGACTTACTGTATCTCCTGGCAGTGTATAACTGGAGGACCAATTGGACATTGACTGGAGTGATGAAGGTTGGCGACACCCATCAGTTGAAAAAAAGAACAGAGCCCCTGGCTGAACGGGTGCCTGTGGTGTGATGAGTGCACCCAAGCATGGTACAACCCACTTCTTAAATACATGTGCACCCAGAAAATAATAAAGGGGCCATTATAACCGGTCAGCCCACTGGGCAACATCTTAACAAAAGAATACTGGGTACAAGGCACAATACATGGGGTCTGCTGCAGAACAGGTTACACTTAAAATACCACAAATGTCTAAAGAAATAATTAAATTAAAAACAGCAGGCGAATTATAAAGGAGGAAATGTCCCATCTGTAATATTTTTTTCATAAATCTCACATGGAAAGACATTTTTCAGCTAAAACTGCCCTATCCTGCACTCAAGACTCATGCTGAATGTTTTAAGTTGTTGAATTAAATTTGCACAGCTCCCAGTGTTGAGACTAAGTATCATGCACATTTTCCCAACTGTGAGTCACTCATGAGATTTTTACCCACAAAATAAGCACAATTCATTTATGCCCATTTAATGGGCTTCAATGTACCCAATTTTAATGACATTTGTACTTCTCAATTTTGGTCACTCTAAAACTTTACCCAACGTACAAAAGCACCCACAAAACGGGCAAAAATCTACCAATAGTTGTAAGACTTAGTTCGCCCAGTAACTCCAGTGTCCATTATTTTTACAGTGTGGGTCATGGGATGACTTCGGGGCGATGGAGCATTAAATACGAGACACAATTCCAAATAAGAATTCTATCTATTTAGTCAAAATTGCTCCTAAACGGGGAACAAATTCCCGAGGCAAGCTTGATTCACGGGATTACAGCTTCTCCAAACTGTTCTTGATAATCGAAATTTCGAATATTCCACAGAGCAATTCAACAGATTAAGCGCAACCATGAGAATAGCAATTAACCTTGCGACTTGCGAAAAATACAAAAGCTGTGGTATAGATAATGCCAGTAAGACAACATTCAACTTTCCAGACTGATTTCAAGAAATGCACCTACTTCAAATCAGAACTACTGCATGTCTTTTGCCCAAAGATTTGCAGCGAAGACTTTCTTAGGGACTACGTCTTCTTCTGATTCTCTCAGAACGTCGTTTTACAAGAGGTATCTGGTTAGAGAAGTATGAAATTCTCTTCTGCAGTGCTAAGAACTATTTAGGCTATAATTCGCCAAAATACATGACAAATCACCGTGGTTGTTGATGAAAAAGTTAATTTTGAAGAACTGTATAGAGTAGGCTAAGGTTAAACACGCATGTATCATGCATTAAGAGTTGCAGAGAGTTACTACAGATTTTCAGGAAATATTTACGAAAATTAGCGGTCATGATATCTGCCATGGCATTCCAACACTGCAGGGGCCCTTTTTCCAAACTCACCTGAAAAGTGGAAAAATTCCCGCGGAAATTCAACGTAAACATAAGACTAAGAGGGCGCTTGCACAATCCCGCATTTTTAACCCTTGACCGTGCTCGCATTTTCCATGTCTCACGGAAATCAATCTGACATGTCCGGTACTTGGATAAGACTGGGTGCTTTGCACAGGATGGTACGAAGACCTGTGTGGTTTCCGTGTCATGGCGCCATTTTGTAGGCGGAATATTGTTCCCTTATCCGCGCTCTCATAAAGATTTTGGCCTGCCCATGCCGATTAGGTTGAACATCATTCAGCATCGACTGAAAAATCCCCGTAAGTATTTATTGTTTAATGATTCACTCTGTTATTTTCAAATTCGTTATAGAAATTTTAAAGGCGTAGGGTCTATTTAAGTTCTTAAAAGGGCAACTTCGATTAATGTCAAGCAAGCTCGGACTACAAAGTGCATGTAGGCCTACACGTACGTACACGTATGTCATTAAGTTGAGTATGAACAGTACGCTGGCCTGGGGTGCGCGCAGCGTGACTTGAGCTTGATGCAAACCAAACCACGGTCGCTTGTTGTGGTGGCCGAAATCCTTGACAATTTCATCTATACTATGCCTATACACAAAATTATTTGAGAAAAATTGAAGTAGGCCTACGGCCTTTTGATTTTTAAGTGATTCGCCCCTAACACTTTGTGTTTGACATTGATGACGAGACTATAAGCTGAAAGTATAGGGGAGAGGAGTGCAAGAATGTTCGCGTTTAATGTCTTTTGTATACACAATCACTGAGTATATAATTATATCCATATAAAATTGTAGAGACATGCTCCCGGAAATTCAACTGTCTGATAAAGTAGCATGGTGTACGTACACTTGATGCAGGTACATGTACATGGAGGCCTAACTCGAAATGCAGAAAGGACCAATCAGTACTTTTGAACGATTTCGGCAAGAAGCAAAAAACCACGTAGGCCTACTGGTAAAGCTTTATAGGCCTAAGTGAAGCATTGATTTTTTGTATATCATCCCAGCTTTTGGTTTAAATAATTGATTTCAATATAATCCTGCTGAGAAAAGGTAGCAAAAGACGAACGTCCCTGATTCATACCGGTAGATGTAGGCCTACTGTAATTCCAAAGGAGAATATTTCGTCCTACTTTAATTCCATAGGAGAACATTTCGTTTTCATTCTAGATTCCATTTTTCGTTTGTTCGAGAGCAGTTTCATTTGCAAAACTTCTGCAGAGACAAGTTGTTTATTATAAGGATATTTTAGTCAGCGTTCAAATTTGTCGGCCAGAATTTTGAGGCGATTGTCGTGATGGACTATACAGGCCCGTTGCCTGACCAGAGACGGGGGGGGGTTCGTCAAACCCAAAAGTGGAACTTTGGCACTGTGAACACATATTTTTTATACAAAGGCCTATCTTAATGTGCTTTGGAACAAAACATCAACAAGTTCCATGTTTGTCGCGAACCGAAGGAAGCATGTTAGACTTGCATAGGCCCCCTACTTCAGTTTTTAATATTCACGGCGTATTATAAATTGGCCTGGTATATGAATTTGCTCTTCACTCGGCACCTAATTGAATTGGGTGCTGGTTGACGAGTGAATGATATGAACATAATTATTAAACAAATCTCAGAAAATCCCACACAAAAATTCAGAAGTTCTAAAAAGTCATAAATTCTAGTAAATCATTATTACCTCCACTCACCTAACTAAAAATGGTAAAAAAATATTTTGAAGCGCATTTTATTTTGCACTTAAGAAAAAAATGGGAAAATTGGACCAAAATAGGCCTAATATGTCATCGGAACTTTGTAGTGGTTATATAAAATCGACTTTTATGAATCAGAATATTGGAATTTTATTAAATTTCACCTTTTGTGATATTGAGATAAAATCTTGCTTCATACACAAACGTTCGAAGCGAAAATTCGAAGTGCCCATAGGGTCTGCGCCACTCTCCGGAGCGCATTCTTCAATTTGTAACGTAAATCAGCCCGGGAACCAGTGTTTTCATTAAACCTAAACTTTCTCGAGTCCTCGAAATTATTTTAGTGTCCATGCTGGGGGGTCATGCAGCAATTCTTTTGACCAGTAAAATGATAAACAACATGGATTACACAACCATAAAAGACAACAACGAACAGACGTACCACACAATTTGTGAGGTGTGAACGGTACTTACAGGGCATTTAAAAAGTCTATTCAGCCTTTCTCGACTGGTTTCCTTCATTTAGAACACGTGAGTAGAGCCTATGTAAACGGTAACCAATGAAAACATGACTCCCCGCGCCCGGAACGCTGCGCCGCTGGTACGGGTGGCTGGCCAGCCGCGATGCGCGTCGGCGGTCTGGGTTCGGCTGCTGCAGGCATGGCGCGGCGTTTAGTGACTGATTTCATTCTTTAAATGTTGCCGTATAAACCGCCCGCAGTTCATTATAAACCACAGAGACATTGTCCGCGTGAGAATCAATGTATAAACTGCGGCTTATATTCCGAAATTACGGTATATTAAAATTATATTATATATATATATATATATATATATATATAAAACACCAACGAGCGGAACTCGGAAGCGAGGGGGGGTTCGTTCGTACCCCCGACCCCCCCCAGCTTACGGGCCTGCGATAAGTTTTAGATTGAGGTTTAGTTTGGTATAGAATGGGATCAGTGGGCACAAAATGGTATAATTTTACCTTTGAATGCATCAGAGAAAAATTGTCGAATTAAAAAGAGGGAATGTTTCCAGAATAATCTAAATATATACTTGTTGAACGAGACGCTAGCCAGAAAATATTCACGGTGGTTCCTCAGTTTCCCCAAAGAATAGAGTTTTCCGGTATAATTTCCCAATACCTGTAGCCTTACAACAAAGTTGATAAAGAGCTCACAGAAGTCGGATGGTTTACGACGTCTTGTCTTTCTGGCTGGATCTTGTAATTTCCCTTCTCTTAAGATTCCAAATAGTTTCCATTTTCCCCAAGACATTTTTGGGAAAAAAATCATTTGAGAAATGTCCCCACACCAATTTCCTGTTTATTTTTGCGTCATGTAGGTCAGTGGGTTCAATGCAGCGGATCTGTGTTTCGCATCTTTGGATGGAGAAACACGGTTTTTACACGTGACCTGCGCATTTTGCGCACGATGTGTGAAAGACCAAGCTTGTTTGACCAGTTATTAATAACATCATCATAATGTGGGCAATCCACTTAAACCGTGAAGTATAAATGGATATGCACGTCATATGAAGCAAGATACGGGACGGAGAGCCCCCCCCCCAACACCTTTGTATTGGTCATTGTTTGATCGGAATCTCGGGAATTCTTTTCAGACATTTAGGGGGGGTGTTAGTATTAAACAATAGACTAGATGTCTATATGGGATTGGACATCGGGAGGGGTGGCCCCTCCGTCCCATATCTCAATCGCTGGGTATAGTGTCTGTAGTGAAATTAGCTTGACCGGGGGAGGGTAACCTGTGATGCATTAGCATGCCACCCAGGGGGGATAGATTAGCGTCAGTCGTTTCATTCTAATGAAACTGGAAATAAACTTCAGCCTGATGAGCCTAATGATTCACTAACAGACTTGTGATTTTTTTTTATAATGCTTGCATGCATTTTTCAATACGAAGCCTGGGAATGAACAGGTTGGAATTTTTTTACGGTCGGCTATTTCGTTCGCACGAGTTAGCAATTTGTGCGCACGAATTACCAACTTGTTTGCTCGAACGACTACAGAATCGTACGCACGAATTACTGAAGTACTTCGTGGGAATGAATAAGCAAAACATTGCAGTCTTTCGTGCCAACGACATTTTAGTTCGTATCGGAACGAATTAGCACTTCGAGCGAATGAAATAGAAACGTAAACAAGTAAACTAGGACAACGAAAACAAAAGCAAGCAACGAATTCCACCCTGTCTCCTCGTGAACTTCATAATGTGCAGTAATACCACAGGCATAGTATACAAATATGGACTGCTTTGATGATCCAAGGAGCATTCTGTTTTCCCTCGGCAAATAGTTTTACTTTACCGCGAGATAAAGCAGTCAATATTTGTTTCATAATACCTCCCCACAGATTCTGCAAAAGCTAAAAATCATTAATGAAACACCAAACTGGTATTTACGTTCATCAAATTTAATTCAAGAATTCCAAGCGGAACAGCAAAGTTTGAATACTTTCATTAACCAATGTTGTTTGCTATGAGCCGAAATACCCATGCTTTCGGTGCTACGGATATAGTTCTTTGGTTGCTACGGATATAGTTCTTTGGTTGCTACGGGTATAGTTCTTTGGTTGCTACGGATATAGTTCTTTGGTTGCTACGGGTATAGTTCTTTGGTTGCTACGGGTATAGTTCTTTTCAGAATGAGGCTGCATGGTATAGTCTTTTTGAAGCGGTGGTATAAAAATAGTAAAACTAACAAGCGTCACATGACACACTTTCGGCAATCAAGATACAAAATCTGTGGGTGAGGTGTTATAAAAACGCATAGACCCCAGTCTTGCGCGTATAACCGTGGTTTTGAAAAGTATGGGCAAACTATGAGCGAAGCGATGGATGGCAGCGCGTCCAGTGCGCATTATTTTACAATCGAAAAATTGGCTTTATAGAATTTCATGGCTGCAATTCTTCAACTGTGCATATAAATTCCCTAAACCAAGGGGCCCTGACCGAGAGATGAATTTGCCCATAGTTTTGATTTTAATCTGTAGTTTTGAATACGACCTAGCTGTCTATGTGTTTATATGTCTGTGAGTAATATAAGGGCACCTGAGCAGGGTGTACATGTATAAGCTTGTGGAGGGCCTGAAGGTCGAATTCATTCTGAAAGGAGTTACAGCAGTTCTCAAGGAATGCCAGAATATTATATGTTATATGTATGTTGCTTTTCCTGTTAGGTTTCGTTGCAAGTCCTCAAGGGAATATCTTGGAGTGAAGGTGTGCTTACTGAAACAATCGACACACTGAAACAACCAGACAGAAGCCCAATAACTCTGTGGACACAAATCCATTTAATAAGTAGGATTACTACTGACCGTGTTGAAAATTAGAAAATTACAGATGAGTGAAGATTTTACGAGCACGGGTTTGAAAGACGTCATCATGAGTTTACAGGAGGAATGTCAGAAACTATCAGAAGTGAAGGAAGAACCTGAGGGTGAACAGATTGAAGACTATTTTGGAAAGTGTGCAGGGGACGCAGACGATGATGGAGAAGATGGATTTGATGATGATGACCTGGATTACGAGCCAGGCAGAGAATCCCGTAGAACTACAAGGTCAGTCAGAGCAATGCCTGGAAGAAAAGGAAAGAAACAACGTCGGTCATGGAACCTGACCTACTCACACGAACAGAGGGTCCGAATGGGTTATTACGGTGCTAAATGGGGCGTTAAAGCCATGAAGAAGAGATATCCGGGGGTTAAAGACAGTACGGCTAGGGATATGTGTAACTATGTACTGGCCCTCGTTAGGGATGGGATACTAACCCTTGACCTCCCACTTGAAAAGCAGGTCATCCCGCCAAAAATGAGAAACGGCTTTCCAGTTCAGTCTGTTATACAAATTAAAGAGAGTTCGTCGTTTGAGCCGAATTCTGAACCCGGATCAAATCAGGAGCCAGCTCAGAAGGGTGGAACAGATATCACTCCACCCACTTCAAAGAATTGGCTCGCAGGAATAGGCGGGAAAAATCAGCCATTTGGTAATATGTCCATGGAAACGACCGATAAAGCTCTCCAGCCTCCATCGACGAACCATGGCGATGGCTCACCTTCTTCGACCTTGTCTTTTGAGGACAGAGTGAAGATAGGGTTCATGGCGGCATTAGAGGGATCCACTATCGCGGTGAAAAAGTGCGAGGAGTCAGATAGCAAGGTAAGAGAATGCCGCAATCTGGTCATCAGGTTAATTCAGTCCGGTAAACTTTCCCTCGATGTCCCGCTGGAGCAGCAGGAGATACCGACGGAGGACCCCGAGGAACCTGTCCCTCCTGAACCGGTCAGACGCGGTCGACCACCCAAGCATAGTTTTGGGAGATTCACTTTGCCACCAGAAGCCAAAACTTTCTTGATTAGCAGTCGAACGACCATGCAGAATAATCCGCCTCCCCTACAGCCAACACCGACTGAAAGCGAGAACCACAGCCAAAGAAACGTGCAGATGAACCCTTCTGAGGTCTCGCCCAGTCCTTGGAACGACCACGTCCAATTGCAACGGGGCAGTAAAGACATTTTTCTGGGCAGTGATTTGGCGTTTCGTCGATGGAGGAACAGACGAACCTCGCTGAAATTCCAAAGTGACGAGGCATTTGCAATGCACCTCATGGACGTACATGATGCCTTCTGTTCTGAACAATGTAGCGGCGGGGGCAGACATGAGCACCAACAAGGAACACAGGTAACTCGTCTATACCTATTAAACTAAAATTGGACTCAAGGTAAAAGTCCCGATGTCTAATTAATTTAAATTGCCCCCCCATGTATGAAGGTATAAAGAAGGGCAGGGACCACAGTGAATGCACGTTGGACTGGCATTCCTTCACGGTAGAAAAATCATAATTGCTCATAAGAAGTCAGGGGACCGCCTCAGTTTGCGTTTGAAGAGAAATTTTATGGAAGTTTTATTTAAAAGCTTAAAAAATTTGATCTTCTGAATCATTCACGGTATGTGGAGAAAACATAACCGATGATTCTGTCTTTAACCACAATATGCACTGCAAAATGTTCTCTTTCATTCGACTAATGTCTTGTCTATGTAACCCTTCAGTGATTGTAACCATTAACGAGTTAATACTGACGCCGTCTGGACTGACACATGCTGAATAACTGGAACTTTTTTTCTGAAAAGCGGCGCAAAGTTAATTTTGAGTGATTGTATTAAAACTGGGGCAAACAAGACGAACTTAAAATCGTCATCAAGCTAAGTATCCTCTTTTAAAAACCGTGTCTGTTGCAATTACTGCCAGGAATATTTTATGTTTAAAACAGGCAGTATTTGCTTGCGCTATTTTGGGGAAAGGGGACACACTGTGTATACGTCACTGGGTCGACGGCTCAAGATGGTTGACACTTGGCCTAGGCTTTAAAAGAAGACAATAAAAGTCAGTCATTGATAAAATGTACTCCAAATTGGACTGAGAAATATCTTTAAGGTGTCCGAAAAGACTCAAAGATCTTGAAAACCCTCATACTGAAATGTTTTGTTCTTCCAAAATTCTAAGCCCATCATGTCGTGTCATCAGCTGTGTAAATGCCTGCAGTTGTACTGACGTTTGGGAAATTATGGCTCCATATTGCAGAATAATTGACAATACAACATTTGTACTAACTCGATTTCAACACCATCATTTTGTGATTTGTTGTTCTGGGAATAATAAGAAAAATAAAGTAACCGCACAGGAAAGGGTTTTATTACATTTCTCCATCCTGATTTCCTTTTACTGCTATTTCTACCATAGGGTAAAAGGCTTACAGTTTCCCTGTCAGCTGCAGTGTTTTCATAACTGATAACTGGCTTGAAATTTTTGGGGTCAGTTGAAATTCTCTGTATTCCTTTGTTTTCTTACAGGTCAGTTAGAATCAGTCAGAATTCCTCTCCGGTAAGATTCCCGGCGCCCTGTGAAGATGTGCGTGAAAGATGAAGCAAGACTTGTTCGTAGTCCAAAGTCATAGACGAATGAAATGATATACAGTACATATTTTGTGTTCCTTGTAAATTTTCGAACAGAAATCTGCTGCGCGTCTCTCGATGATTGTCTGACAGCTTTCACTTTTTACACTATTTTTCGTTTCACATCCTCTATGGATAGGCCTGTGACCTCGTTAATCTTTGCACTTGCGTATCCATAATGTAAATTCAAGCAACTTTGTTAAGGCTGTTGATTCATTGTTTTGTTTGCTTTGTTTGGTTTAGGCGGAAACACTTTCGATTTAGAAATGTCATTTCGTAATTGGAAATGACACACATCCGTCTTTCAGCTCAGTTCGATGACTTGGAATTCACATTTCAGATTTTTGTCGTCTTCGCTATTGGGTCGACAATTTTACACAACCACAATGAAATTACAAATAAGAAGCAAAGTGCAGTTCAACACTTGATTAATCTTTAGTTTTACATTTTCCGTTTTGATTCTTACCACGCCCCCTACGTTTCATTCTGGCAGTCCACAAGTACTACTCTAAAACATTATTACCCGTTGTGATCAACTCGAAGTAGTGTTGATGATTTAAGAACATGTTTCTATTTCTACATGTTTCTTTTGTTTAGCTTACAAATACCTTTTCTGTTAATATGTAGAATAATCTAGAATATCAATGAAGCATGCATGTGCGTTCTGGCGTATGAGAATTTCTCTTTTCAGATATGAAGTCTGCCTATTCATAATATACCATATGGATTTCTGTCAGAAGTAAACCACCAATTAATTTGTGGGTCAGATTATTATTATTATTATTTGTGTATTATTTTTTTGGATAAAAACTGCATGCAATATATAATTTGGGCAATTTGGAGCACCTTGTGTATATGGTAGATGGACGAAATTCAATGCAATGTCAGATCCACATTTTCGACCAATAAGATGGTTCAGTTTAGATGTAAAAGCTTGCAATTACATACCATGCAATTTCACAAATTGGAAAGAAAAATCGAGTGTTTGGGTATTCAAATTTGCAAATAGGAAAAAATTGTGAGATGCAAGCAAGACAATTAAAAAAGCAGTTGTCATCGATTTATTCTCCAGAATGTGATTGTTCCTTTATTACCAATTCGAAATAAATGCCTAAGAACTGTTTCATAAGGTGTTGATATTGCTCTAATTATACTGTCCTAAATGCTAGACTCAAACGTAATTAACTGCAGAAGCTATTACAACAACATTTCAAATGTTCAACTCTGATGGAAGCGTTCTTTAGCAATAAATAAAACTCGGTGGAACTTGCAGATCATCTTGGAATTAATAAAAATATTATGCTGGATCCATCGTAGTAGCGTATGTAAGAGATCTAGATGATGAGAAATCGTGCCCAGCGGAGGGGTAAGATACTCAAAAACACGATGATTAGAGAGCTCTCATTTGCAAGAAATTATTGACTGCAATCGACTTCTGAACCTTGAATAGTTGAAGAAAAACATGAGGGAAAATATATCAGAAAAATTTGAAGTCTCCACCGGCACTATCGCAAGGGCATGCGCATTACGGAGTGCTGACGCTGAAACTTCTTGAAGACGTTCCAGAGGCAAGAACGCCACCAAAGTCTGTATCAACCCTTGAAGTGCATGTGCAGAGTATTTCCTGAGGGAGGGAGTTTTCGGCCATAACGTTCACAAAGATGAAACAGGCTACTTCGAGGTCACATGGCAGAGCTCTAAAGAAAATACCAGCAAGATGAGTGCAGAAAATGGACAAATGGACCGTATCTGTAGTGTTATCTCTTATTCTGATATTCACCATCTAATCGGCTTCAAGACTGCAACATGGGACAGCTTCGAAAGATTCCTAGCTGATACTGTTAGGAAATGCCGTGACCTGTTCTCAAGAGGTGAAGCAATATAGCTGAACGACAAAACCAGGCACCATATACACACCAAGCTGACGGAGGAAACAAACTCATTGATTTAAAGTTTCCTCTCTATTCGCTCTTTGCACGCTGCCGCCGTAAGCGTGGAGAGCTCGAACTGACAGCTTTACACAAAAACATAGCGGGTTTAGTGAACCGGGAACCAGTGAACCGGGAACCACTAAACCGGCCGTATGTACATGGTGTAATTGTGTGAAGCTGCCAGTTCGAGAATCTAAATGCTTATGGCGGCAGCCTGCGTAGACCTAATACCCACTTTTCCTGTACTGACGTGACACTGTTACTGTAGCCTATAGTCACAAGAATACTTGGACTTCCTAAATGCCAGAGATGCACGGGAAGCCTTCGAAGGGGGGGGGGACGACGGAACATGTCCCCCCATGAATTTGGTACAGGGGGACACAATGTCGATGTCCCCTCCATGTTTTAAGCAAAACAAAATACTAAAGGACTTGATGGATTGAGGATTTCCCCTTTTGAGTTTTTATTAATGGAATAAGATAATAAACACGATGTGCACAAAAAGTGTAAACTGATGTCCGCCTGCATGGAACAGGCTGATATGCGGCCTGTGTGGAGATCAGTACAGTCCAGCTATGAACTATGAGCCCTGTTTTGGCCCCTCGGAAATGCCGAGATATGGGAATATTGTGATTATACAGTCAGTGTTGATTTAGATGCGTTATCTCCCAGTATCCACTGTTAACATTTATTTCATAAGCAAGGCTATGACATATAAATGTAAATCGTTAAAAATAATTTGAAATGAAAACAAAACTGATAATATGACATTAAAACAAAATCTTGCATCGTTCTTTTATTTCCATTTATTTAAATACAGCGCAGGAATGAAAACAAAAAATCACATTCAACCAACGCCTCGTCAGGCGACCGCTAAACTGAACGACCAATTAAAACAAATAGTAAAGTGTCAAATCTGAAAACGAAAATGGACGCCTAAAATTCAAAACGGATCATGGGAACTATCAGAGGCAAATCTGCTTCAACTTGGTCACTTGAAACGAAAGGTTATATTTCAAATACATTTTACATGGTTATCATGAAATGTACATAGAAACGAATTAAATGTAATCCACAAAGTACAGGACGATGACACCGAGACATGAATTCCAAATAATTGTCATTTAAAGAGTTTTCCATTTATAGCATAATACTTCTGTCCAGAGAAAACTTTATAAAGTTTTTTATTTAGGTTTGTAAGAATACACCTTCAGTCAATGATTACGTGTTCCGATAATTTACAACAAAATATACAAATTTATATGTAAAGTGGCATACTATAGCCTTTATGGGGCCAAAACTTAAGCTTCAAAATAAGAGCGAAACTTGATAACGGAAAAGAAATTGGATTATGGTTAATAACATAAATACGTACAACCAGAACGATGTGGCTAGATTTCAGAAATAGATTTTGCTTTGTTTGTGTCACAGAAGTAGTTTGAAATAAGGAGATGAAAGGGGGAAAGCATGAAATGAATTGAAATGAATACAAGATCTACCACATTAAGTAAAAATATTTCTTGTTTCACTCGAAAAAGAATACAAATATTGAATACTCCAACATAGACCATGCAGTCCAAACAGTTCTATCTATGCTAGGTTCTATGACAAGGATTCACAGCCAGCATTGATGTTTGAAGTCAACTCCCAAATTTGGGAGTGCAGTGTACATGTGGGTAGTGATGCTTGTATTGGTTTTCTGCAAAGGATTTGCATGGGAAACTTAAGATCTCCCGGAAACTACTCAAAAAGCACCTATGCCTGATATTGTTTAGAAAACCGAAAAGGACCAGTTAGTTTGGATGTTAAACAATTAAGGTACATGTACACGGAATCAATCAGAAAATGATAAAACGTTATTCCACCACGTTATCATAAAATTATAGAATCAGTTTTTGGAATGCATCAACCATTGCTAACAGACAAGACAGCTGCAGAACAAATTCACAATAAATCTACGTTATTTGTAAGAATACCAACTGGGAATACTCAAAGTACTGAAACCTATAATACGCTGTGGAGGATTAATGCAGTACTATAAAAATGTTTTCGTTTCAAAATCTGACTAGTAATACATTTCTTTTACTTTCCATTCATAAAAGTGGGTTAGTTTGAAAATAGTCATCTCAAGAATGCTTATAAACCCTCGCATTCTTCACGTAATAGAAACTTTACAGCCCGCATTGGATTGGGTACTTCATATTGGATTATATTGCTCCAAAATATATACAAATACTACAATTAATTGGTTAATGTATAAATTTACGTCTTAATTTAAAACATTGGTTTCTATAAATATGCAAAAACAAAAGAAGGTAAAAATGATCATTTTCATTTAATGATATAATATCGGAAAACTGGTGAGTTGCTGAAGGCACCACTGTGGCAATAGGGCACATGAATCAATATAGGAATGAAAATCTAAATGTTACTGCTAATTAAAAAAAAACAGAGAAAGGATGTGATCTTGCACAAAAAACAAACCTCTCTGGGAAGAAAATTTCGAATAGCAATGCCATGGATTCATACTTAAAAGAATTCAAAAGCAATCTAACACCAAACTTTGTTACTGAAAGAAACCCATCACACTTTTAAAGCGTTCCCTGACAGGGATGGTGCTACATCATAAACTAAATTTAAGTGGAAAAACAAACAGCAAAATGGATCATATAGCACCCCTTGCACTATGACGTATTTTTATGAACACAATTAAAACTGTCATGCTTAAAACAACTTGAATAGCATTGATGTGATTCTGAACTGTCATAACCAGACAATTTCACTGACTTTGACAGAGAGCCTCTTATGATATGACTGCCATGAAATCAAGTCCCCCTCACATAATCAGAATACACATGTTCCTTTTTATTCAATGACTGATCATTTCCATTTTGGTTGTGGCTTTGATTAATCAAACAGGTGATTTATTTTGGTGCATTCTCCTTTTACCAAAATCCCCATTCGATATCAGCAAGTACATCCATGCTGCGTTATCCTACTTCCTTTTGAAACAGCTTGCTTGGAATACTTATGAAATTTGGTGTAAATAAGGCTTTGCTTTGTTTGTTTCGGTGCATGTTCTTGTGTCTTTGAAATAGAAGTCTGCATTTTTGTGAAGTATTTTTTATTATGACACAATAGTTGAATGCCTGACTGACTTGGCCTCATATTTACTGTCACATAACTGCGTTGTTCCTCTTGAAACACTGCACTTTGTCATTTACAAGGACGACTGCAGAACAAGAAATATAGAAGTACTGA
>NW_019091423.1:805770-832408 GCF_001949145.1 Acanthaster planci
TGTTCAATGAGTCTTGGATCTCACAGGCTTTGCTTAGGGAAAGAACTTAGAGTACTGAATGTTCAATGAGTCTTGGTTTAGTTGATGTTTCCCATTTTCATCTGCCCTTTGTGTTTCTGGAACATGTTGCTTGTTGCATTTTTCATCTTATAGAAGAGATTCGCTTGCTTATCTGTGATCTTCTGTCTTCTCTTTTTGGCCTGAACAATAAGAAAGAAGAAACAAAATTAACTTGTTGGGATTCAGCAAACTGATGACATACATAATGAGGCACCAATTCAACAGGTTTTGTTTAGTTTTAATTATTTTTAAAATGCTGAGAAAAAGAAAAACCATAATCAGCTACTATTTGTACACAACTGATAATCTAATCCCTGGTAATCTATGCACAAAACATATCATGGGTACCAGGTAAAATCACTACATAGTCCCAATTCAACTTGCCCCCAGTAGTGTTAACCCAACTTTCTTCTTTGTTATTTAGAGGGTGCTTTCACAGAGTGGAGTCTTCTTGAATGTGTTCCTATTATTGCTGACATCAAGATTAAGTTTACCTTCTTTGACAGTCCCCGTTTGGCTGATTTCTGGTTTCCAATAAAGAATGTGTATTCTGCCGGTTCATCTTCCTCATCTTCAAAGCCTGCACCTGGTCTGGCCCCGGGCTGACGGCGAGCAGACTAAACAAAATGGAATTGATTGGGCATTAAGCAAAGAACATAATTCCACTTACAGAGTACAAAAAAGAACAAAAATTCCTTTAGTGAAACCTGCCAAAAAACAGAGACTTTAAACCCGGTCTGTACAGTGAAACATACTCTGTGAACTAAAAAACAATTTTGAAAAAAAAAATCTTTCAGCTGTTTCTCAAAAACAATAGCTCAACTAGAAGATACATGTAAAGTGTTAAGAAAACTGCAAGATCTTGGTCTTACTGTGTGGGCTCTGTAGAGTTCTGACTGGATTGGAGCCAAGGTGGCTACAAAGGACTGGTACACATCTTCTCCTTCATCACCTTGATGTTGTCTGAAAGATTATGAAATCGACATCATTAAGATAAACTAAAACAAGGAAATACCATTACTACAGCAGCAATATAATCATACATCTATTGTACCCATTCAACTTGAGAGGCAAGTCACAATATGCTACGTGTCCTGGTTGAAGAGGCATTGAATGCATGTGCATAACATGTATGCGAGTGTGGTATCGTTGCTGTTCTAACTTCTATTTCTGGATGCTGGAGCAGTGTCTTTAGATTATATTCACATAAGTACACAATTTACCTAGACTACTAAAGCACAGTTAAGAAGTGTAGGTAATAGATATGCTTTTTGGTCAATACTCTCTTGAGTAATGATCCCAACAATCTGGAAGACTGTAAACAGCCAATCCATGAACTCAGTAAATTGACTGCAGGTATAGTACTGGAGAGGTTTGAGTCCATTAGGATGAGATGCCTCACTCAGTAGAAGGCTGCTATGCAATACTGGTGGTTGTGGGTTCACATCTCTTCTAAATCATTTGTCATTCTATCTGTTGATGACTTTTCTCAAGGGTATACGCGGAGTTTAGGGGGACAAACCCCTCGTGTTTTGGAGCATTTCATACGCACCAGATTGCAGAATTTGATTATCTTTTTAAAGTTTTCCTGAGCATGCCCCCTGCACTCCCAGTCTAGAAATCCCCTTCGGGAACCCAAGCCATTACATTACCAGTGCCATTTCTTATCATATTGTGATAAGACGCCTGTCTCTATCCAGAGGATCTGTGTAGCATTCTCCAAGTAGAGACAGGCACACATACATAAATGATTTACTCACGCATGTCTCTCCACAAGCTTCTGGGTTACTAGAGCATTAATACGAGCCTCTCCATACAGACCCTCCACGGCTAGCTTAGCTGCTGACTGAGCAGCATGAGCACCCAGAACAGCAACATTGGCATCTAGTCAAGGTGATACAAACAAGACAACATAGGACACATCAGTTATACTTTGAATTTGTCAATCAAATACAATTTCTAATTGCTTGAGGGCAATAAACAACACAGTAGAAGTATTTGAAATTTTTGACTTATTTTTGGACAAGTTAAAGTACAGCAAGAAACCAGCGAGTTACTATCATCACTCAAATGAGGCATTCTAAATCTATGTCAAAGATTGGTATTTTATCCAATTTCAATTAGGACCCACAACTGTTCTAAAAAAACTGATTTAGCATGGTCTGAGGAATTAAATTTTTCAACCTCGTTCATACAAGTATTAATGCAAATGTCAGACAATTTGTGGAGCCAAAATACTGGGACAGTGGAAATTCAAATCCTCATGCCTGTTAAGTTTTAACAAGAATGTTTTGACAACTATGAACTTAGGTAACAAACAATAAGATACCAACGATTTGTCTTCCAAGCTAGGAGAACCTAAGATATAGAGAGCACACTTCAGCCAAGTTTGTTCACAAAATGAATCTGTAGGATTACCATGGAAACTGATGCCACACCACAAATTAATACTCAACTTACTCTGTTCAGCAAAATGGCGGTCTTTGGTGATTGGTCGATCCATGGTGATGACTCGTAGATTTTGTGCACCGTCTCGTCCTGTAAAATATATCTGTAACTGGAATGGCAGTCTTTCCATTCCTTCTATCATACTCTTGGGATTTATCGAGTCATAAACGGGCTCTTCTTTCACTGTCATCAGAAGAGAGAAAGACAATATGAATGGATCCACACCTAACTGGATCAGATCAGATCAGATCAGATCAAATCAGATCAAATCAGATCAGATCAGATCAGATCAGATCAGATCAGATCAGATCAGATCAGATCAGATCAGATCAGATCAGATCAGATCAGATCAGATCAGATCAGATCAGATCAGATCAGATCAGATCAGATCAAATCAAATCAAATCAAATCAAATCAAATCAAATCAAATCAAATCAAATCACCAAGGGACTGATGCAATACAATACCTTCATCATCTTTGTGTGTTATAGTCAAGCCACCAAAGTTGTCATAGATAACTGTAGCAAGAGAGCACAAACAGTAAACACAATAGGTAAACAGGTTTACACAATCACAGCACTCACACTAGGCTTGTAATCAAGTACACTCTGGGTTTAGTTTACTGCCAGTAGTTACGGTGTTCTGCTAAGGACAAAGCTGAAAAATACTCAGAACAAACCAAAGAAATTGAAGAGTTCGGACATTTAGAATCTAGTAAAGCTAAGACAAACATTTTGGAAAGTACTTGCCAACTACTTTTTTGAGTACTTCTGTTAAAATTAAAAAAGTAAAAAAAAAAACCAAAAAATCCAAATTTATTTTCTTTCTGTCATTATTCTCATTGTTAGTGAAAAAAATTCAGAGAGTGACTACAACATTGCTGGCAACTTACAAATTCCAACTGAAGTTTCAATCTATTGAATTGAATCATCTCTCTACAGCAAAACAAGGGTAAACAATGCATAGGAACCAACTACAGTCGGGGCAAAAAGCTTACATATTGGTACACCTGGTACTACAACAATTTTCCTTAAAGTTCACAACTTCACTCAATCCTACCAACTTTTCTTTTCATGAGGACAGACAAGATGGGTTTCTACTTAATGTACGTGGTGTATGCCTCAAATAAAAACACCCTGAGGCATAGATATGATTCATATTTCTATTTACAAAGAAATCAAAATTTTATATACTCCAACCCTAATATTGAGTGCCACTTTCTGGTCACATCTCACAGTTGCAGTGGACTGTTTTCTGAAATGTTTTGAAGCACAATACGGGGATCGATTTAAATTTTTCCCAAAATGGTTTTTCAGATATATTAATATTTTGAACTATAATAAATGTCTCCGAGTATTTTCAACTGAAATACACAATATAATCATTAAGTTGAGATACAATTTGTCTGACCCAATAAAAAGAGTTGTCAAAATTATTTCAAACAGTGAAAAATTTACCCCCCTCCCTTTTTACTGTCAAGTGTATGTAAACTTTTTGCCCCAACTGTATTTGTAAGCACTATCCTTATGCCCTTTGTTTCTTGGCTGTACAGCGCCCTCAGTAGTATCTGCAGAGACCATGAGAGATTCCTTTGCTTACCTTCTCGTACAGGCTTAGTACGGACACCAAATTCAAAGGTGGTCTCAGAGTCTTTGGTCACGATGCCAATGTTCCGAGTAGCTTGACTGGCATGCTCACCGGCCATATTTTCATCATCACGAAAGTACCTTGTCAGGAATACACAAATATTTCATAAGATTTTTGGCGATGGAAGAGGGCAGAAATCAGCAGAGAAAAAGTTCTTTTGATACAAATGTTTAACACAGCTTTAACAACTCCCCATTCAATGCTACATGCTTGCTTTAAAAACATTCAAAATAAGATTTTCATGAATTGAGATGCTGAAATTTTTATCCAAAATATACCCAGGATTAATTTAGGTAAAAGGTCACAGGAGATATTAAAAGTTGTGGTAACAACTTAAATTTGATTGTCGATTCTCTTAAAAAGTATGCTTCATCATATATTTGCTACATCTAGAAACTGTCAAGGCAATTCGACAGCCTAACTTCAACCAAGAGAATAAAATGTGACTTCAAAAAGTTTTATGAGAACTTACAATCCCTTATGCAACACCAGTTTAGCTGAGACATTGGTTGCTAGAATAGGATCATCTAAGATGTTGGCAAACTCCTCGTTGAGTTTCATGGGATCAACTACATTCACCTGGATGAATAAGAGCAAAACAGGTTGGAGAAATGATCACACTCTGGAAGATGACAGGACAATGAAAAACTCACCCATGAAAAAAGCAAAAAAACCAAAAAAAACGGTTGACAGCTGCTATGAAAATCCCGTAACTAAGAATATTTCTGTTTCTTAAGGAATCTTTGTTTCTAGGACTTAATACACATTTTCAGCTGTTATAAGGTCATCCATTATAATCCTGCATGACTGGTTCTCAAGTTTGACTCTGACACAATGATTCTGTGCCCTGGTACTATAAAGTAGATGGAACAGTGCCAGGTGTTTGTGTCCACTGAATCATTCCAACACAGGGTTCAGTTGTGATGGGCAAACAAATAATAATAATGGCAATGATATGTCATGCATTCTGGCCTCACCACCAAGAAGAAGCCTCACCACCGTATCTAAATTCTTCTGTAATCTTACTGAAATGCTCAATATTTCATATACATAGATTTGATCTAATTCTAAAGCTTACTTGTCCACCAGTTTTATCGGCAACATTGCCCAGCTCAATCACACGGCAATCCTCCCCCTCCATTGTCAAGACAGAGACACAAGTCCTAAAGACAAGACAATTACACAGGGAGTTTAGGAGGCAATCCTGACAACAAACCAGTGAGTCATTTGGACTTCTCTCAGAGAGAACAGACTGTGAGACAAAAAGAGCAGCCTCCTGGGTTAATAACACATTATCATGAGTGACTTGCTACTCGGTGGTGCAATTCCTCTTTAAAAAACATATATCAAAACTGAAGCAGTTCTACAACCCCCCATGGATCAATTTTGTAAACTTACAACAAAAGTGAATGATGTACGCTTCCTTACATGATGCATGGTCACTTCTACTTTTCCCTACATGTACATGTATAAAGAACCACCTGTTCACATTCTCCAGGCGTTCAAGTATTTCATCATAGGGAATTACTAATGTGTGCATGTTTTTCAAAGATGGCACAACTTATAAGTCTTTAATAATATCAAGGTCCAACATAAAGGGATTAGAGATGTCTGAAGTAGGAAATGTGCTGAGGACAGGGATGTGATTGGAGGGCTGTGAAAAAAACTGAAACTGCAAGTGCGAAGCGTGAAGCCATTATGGCGTGGGGTTAAGTGGGCCCTGGAAAATTTTGAAGTCTAGATGCTCTGTGGTGCATTCTAAGCCTCTCTGGGGCATGTTTTAAGCAAAAATATTTTGACATTACTACCCCTTATGAAGTTAACTTTGTACTATAATTCTAGCAACTGTGGACAAATCAAACATTAATATTTCTAATTTCATTTTATTTAAGGATCTCAGTCCACTCTTGAGAAAAATGTGAACTTTTCTGAGTTGGTTTTGCACATAAGTTCCACAAAAACAAAACAGGACATAAAATAAATAATACTCCACAGAGAACTTTTCCTGCGATTGCTGCTTTGACAAAACACCGGCTTAACTGCACTTTCAGGCCGTCCACCATGACATACTCTTCCAACCAATTCCATTAAAATTTATTGGTGACATGTTTATCTAGCTTTCTTGCTGACAAGTCTCCTTTTGAGAGAATTTTCCTGTTGAACTTGGAGAGCGACATGTTGGCTCTGATGTTGTACTGTACATGTTTGCACGTGTACAACTGTACACACGCGCATGGTACGATACTATGAACGTGCACACGTACACGAGGCCGCACAAAATAATGTTAGCTTGATCCTTAAGCAAGTGAATTACGTTACTGATACCGCATTTAACGTCTACAGGAACTAGACTACATAGAGCGGTATACGTATCAAGTCCAGAATGCAACGTGGATGTACGCATACGACAATGTGAACCGTACTACTCCTGCTGACGAGCGCACCAACACCGAGAACGTGTCTCATGCGTGTGTTGCCATTATGTGTGTAGTCAAATCATGTGCGTACGGTTTACACAGCAGTGTGCGTACGTACAACGCAGCTGGGCTCAATACGAGCGCCAGGTTTCACATTTTACTCACATATCATGCACGCGAAATACCAGTTTTGTAAAACCGCATTCTCAGGTACGAGGATGTGTGAGGAATACATAAGTACGTTGTACAGTACATTGTATACAAGTACAGAGTGTATTGTAAATATAACACAGGCGTACCAGGTCTGACATGTCTGATCCTTGAAAAGAAAGAATAAACAAGTGAGTTTATTCTTCCGTTCATTTTGGCATGCATGCGAAGACAAATATTAGCATATTGTACCCCCGATTTTCTCAACTAATTAATGTGATTCACGAGGGTTGACTTTTGAGGCCCCAAAACCGGAATTCCGGAAAAAAACGGAGAAATCACATCCCTGTGAGAAAATCCCATGGATATGAATTCCTAATGGGCTGTAAATCAAACTAAGGGAAGACCAATTTACTTGTACAACTTGTGCCAAAGGAAAGAAAGCAAATCTTACCCACTGTCCCTTGCATAATGTCCAACATACTCATAGAATTCAGATGCTTTATCATAGTGTTCATCATCAGTCACATCTAGCTTTCCAAGCCCAACATTCGCCAAGCCATCTGTGCATACTATGACCTTTGACCCGGGCTTCTGTGATGCCATAGCAACAGACAACATGAGAGCAGGTCCAAGAGCTGTTTGTCCTCCCTCCGTCAGGCTATTAATAAGCAGGAAAGGGTGGGGGAAGAGGTGGGATAAAAGGTCACATTAATCAAAATTACAAGTTCAAAACTGTTTCACAATGATCACATCTTAGGCAAAAAAACCCACTTCTGCTTCCCATTTCCTGACTGACCCTAATTTTTCGGCGCAACCCTTGAATTTTTATCGGCAACTTAAAAATAAATTTCAAAAAAAAAATTCCAAAAATATATAAAAATAAATCTTATCTTTTTTCTGTCTTTACAAATCACCTCTGAACGTACCTTTTTTCATATTAAACATTTTTATTTATGTTTCCCTGCTTGCATTTGCAACTTTTGAACAGAAACCTCCATTCCCTTCATGTTTCGCTGTAACAATGATGAAAACTCGTGTGCAAAGCTCAATGCATTCAAGCAATGTTCTCCTGGTTCCCCCATGCCGAAGTGTGGCAACCAGTCTATACCAATGGTGCCGCACACATACACAACCCTACGGCAACATGTCAAAAGACATTGATGCTGCAAGAGGATTTCTGCAAGTTAATTTACAGAGCTTGCCTTGTTGTCTGTGTATGTATTTTGTATGTTCATGAGTTAAATTTGAGGTTGTTTTGCTTGTACCGGTACTTGAAGCAAGCGTGCTTCCACAGAATTTCCTGCTGCAGCTCAAGGTTTATTGCCCGCCCATCTGGATGCATCATGGATGCTTACCATGCGATACTTGGACATTGTTGGCCACTTTGCTGTTGTAATTACCTGACTAATGTCGTGCATATTGGTGTAAATTGTTCATAATTCTTAAGAATTGCTGACTAGAAATGTTTACATAGATTAAGCCAAGTTTTTATCACTTTTTGAGGCAATTTCTAGAAGCTTGCATTCTCATTCATGTCATTCAATCAGCACAAAACATTTGACCCCCCCTCCAAAAAAAGTTTCTGACCTACCAAACCTATTTACTTTTGAGAGACAGGTAATCGGAAGCAGAATAATTTTTTTGGCCTTAGCGGCCATCTGAAGTTGCAACAGGCCTAATATAACCTTGGTTTGACAGACTTATTTGACAGGATTCAGCACCATTGCAGCCAGCTACTACCAATGTCTGATCTAGTCATCCAATTCAGTGCCATATCTGCCAGGGGAGGGGGTGACTGAAAGCACCAACTGTTTTAACACAGTATTCCCAACCTTCCTTGGAGAGTGAAGAGTTCTTTATGGAGAAATATAATGGAAATAGTCCCCCTGACGCAAAACCAGGGAAGCCTCGGCCAACTCTATACACATAATGATGCATTCTGGATTTTGAATGATTTGAAAAAGACCCTACAAAAATACCTTGGATGTAGGGCTATACTTACGAAGAGATAAAGAGAACACTTTTCAAAAGTTCAAAGATTTCTTGCTTCAACTACATGTACCTGAAGACCTTGTCTGAAAGGCATCTTCTGACCTCACTGATGGGCGCTGGTAGGGGGAATATCTTGCCCAAGCTGATGATACTTTGTTCATCTGTCAAACCAGCGCCCTCCAGAGGCACAGGGTCTTGACTTCCATCACCAATCACAGTCACCTAACAAGGACAGGAATAGGTAAAATCCAGACTGAGAAAACTCTTGCCTTATGCACACCTTTGCTGAAACATTCAGTGGAAACTATAGGCCTACTGATCAATGAAAAATTATGTGATACTTACACTGTCGTTAAATGCCACAATTCCTACTCGCTTATTTCCAAGTGTTCTCTCCATTTTGGAAAGTTGCTGATCAATAGCTGACTGCATGGCCTTTCAAGACACAACAGAAATGATTTCTTGAAAATACTGCGTGCAATAAAATCTTTTCCCTAAAATAAAGCACTCAGGAAAATGATATGCGAATACATGCACACCCCCATTAAGAAATGAATCTTACAATTTTATCAGAGCAATGCACACACTAAGTAATGCATACTTCCTCACGCATCGTGCTACACTGCAATAGAATTAATTAAAGACACTAATGTATGCTACATGCATTTCTGAAGAGACACACAAGTTGAAATTATTCATAAAAACAGCATGCCTGTTTCAACTGTACAGGCAGAATGAGCAATTTTATATACACTATGTCAAACTCAATGCATTTCTATTAGCTGAAAACCTTTTCCATTTCTGAGCTCCAACCGTACCTGTAATCTTGAGATGTAGGAGTATTCTCTCTTGGGTCCTGCAGTATATCGATCTTCCTGTTCAGCCAGTTGCTCTCTGTAAGCAGAGAGAGCTGTCCCTTCATCGTTCAACCTCTGGTCCTTGAAGGTACCTCCTGGAACCTACAGGTGTCCAGAAATAAATGTATGACAAAGTCAGTCATGAGTAACGGGGGGAACAACGACAAAAAAATGCTTTTGTCACCGCTCCTTTGAAAAGCTTGTGAATTGGCTTAAGATTGATTGACTTTGATGGACTTACAGGGACTTGTAGGGATTCGTAGGGACTTGTGATGAACTTCAATACAACACTGCAGAAATTATTACATGTGATAAAAAATCTATTTTGACAGGTGTTTTGAAATCTCAGAGAGTTGTGTTATATTCCAAACATGTACATGTGTAAAAATGATAGCTCAATACTTAAAGGCATGTGAGCCTTACAAATAAAACAGAATTGAAAACAGACGATCCTTCAAACAAAAAGAGTGTAAAATGAAGAAAACCAATGCTACTTACTGCTGTGGTTACTGACATACTGCCAGAGATATCAACCATGAAGATAACAGCTGTGTCATCACCTCCTCCTGAGCCTGGCTGAATGGTGAAGGTCAAGTCATTCTCCTGGGGAAAATTCTGCATGGTGGCAGTCACTGGATTCTCTCTGTCACAGAACTCACACTTCCACATCTGAAATATGTTGTGAGATAGTTATGATTTGCTTAAGTGTGCATATCAAGGAGTGTGACCTGGTCTACTACATTGGCCTTTAATATCTGTTGCATTACGTTAGGGTCACCTACCGTGCACTGAGAAAAATGCCAGATGGCGTAGGGATATTAAAGTTTCCTTTTACTTGGCAAGATCCACACACTGAGTACATGTAATTTCTCAAAGAAGCCTGGTGTAATTCCTGATAAGGAATTCTGACTAAAAATTGTCTCTTTCCCTCTGACTTTTGACCCACCTGTGACCCACTGACCTCTGTGTTAGTTTGGCTAACACTGGAGAAGGCTGCGTCACAGTTACAGCAGAAGATTGGACTCCCTGCATGTTGGTGGCTAGAGCTGACCAAAGTATCAAACTTCACAGCAATCACATTGGTGTCTGCCCGTCGATGTTTCTTACTGGGTTCTGGGTTTGTAGAGACAAAAAAAGAAAAGACATTACCAACGGAAATTGTAAAACAACTGTGTTTCATGTAGAGTCCAATTCATGAAAGTAAAAGTAAAGAAAATCTGATGTAGCAAAATTTGCTACAATGGAGTTGAAATGTGTTCCAACTACTGCCAAGAACAAACATTGCTTTCAAGAATTTGTGCTTGCTTTCGTAGCAAGAATGAACCAGTCACAAATCATTATTCCACTGTTTCATGATAAATGAACGTTTCATGAACTTTGCCTTTGAAATTAACATGCATTATTCAAGGGAAACAGTAGTTTTGCTGTGATCTGGAGTCAAGATGATGTTCCTATTCATCAAATTGTTTGAGTGCAGCAGTTAAAATTTTGGAATTTGTTAAACAGTACTTCTCTATCTGCCAGCAATTATGTTCTAATAAACAAGGTAAATTCATGTCTGAATGAAACATATATGCAAAAGCTTGCTTGGTTACCTTTTTTCACTGGTTTCCTCATTGGTGGTAAGGGAGGTGGCTCCTGAGGGGCACCCTCTAAAGACAAAGCCAAAAATACATCCAGGTGGTAAGTTTTCAATTCAAGCCTTTCTTTTCAATCAGTAAGACAGTTCGCTGTTCCAAATAAATAAGTGTACCTCAAGCCTAGATGACTTCATCTTTGGGATAAACAAGGTGCCACAAGTATACATAAAGACATCAGACCAAAGCTGTTCTACTAAAACATCAGAAACCTTGATGGGATTATATTTTGGAGTATTTCATGGTTTGAGTGAATGCTATTACTTCCTTTTTTCACAAAGTAATCTAACAAATTTTGGTCACTATCATCCAATGCCCATCCTGTCCCACACTCACCCAAGTGTGTATTTGCCTGCAACTGGGGACCCCCTATTGTTCCTCTTTTGTTTGTACTTTAACTTTTTTACAGGACCACCCATATGTTTTGTACACAGTTGTCAATCGGGGACCCTCTGTCAATCGGGGACCTTATTGTCCTCTATTGTTCAGGGTCCCCAACTGAATGCAGAAACAAACTCATTCACACAATGTTCTTGTGTAAAAATTCTCCAATAGTGTTATTCCCATGTACCAGTATTTTACTTGTATGCTGAATACTGATCTGAAATTAGCTTACTGACCTTGTTTGAATAAATAGCACAGCACTGGACAATTGTGGTTGTAAAGGTCCAATCAAGACCATTTGGGAAGATGAAAATGTTGGTGATATTCTTACCCCCATGGATATAGTAGTATGGATTAGCCTGCCGCGGTGTGTCATAGGCTGAGGCATAGTCACCAGAATCTTTATTCTGTGCTTTAGCTTTGACTCTAGGGGGTGGGAGCTCAGGCATTCTGTTGTCATAAATTGCTTCTGCAAGGTGTGAAAGAATAACATGGGGGAAAAGGGGTTAGAATGTGAATCCAAAGAGGGTAATGGAAGATACCGTATGAAGCGTACACTGTAGGTATGGACAGAATTACTAAAGGTACCGGTATTGCGAGGTTTCCTACTTCCCACACAGAACACAAAAATTCATTGTTTAAATGACACATTTCATTTACCTTCATGTCGGTTTCGTGAGGTGGGTTGGAAACCTGCATTGTCATAAATCACTGGAAAAGAAAAAGGAACAGGAGAATTATTCACGTGTACATGGTGGGAGAAAGACGTTTCTGTGCTTTGCTCTCTTTTTGTAATATTCAACATCTTTAACAAGCACTTCTGTTTTGTGCTACAGTATGTGAGGACATGTCTTAACCTTCCTAAGAACTTGTTTAAAAATCCCTTGAATCTGCACAGATCCATTCTTCAGTCAAACATGTCAAATTCACGAGTTAGTAATGCAAATGATCTGTCAGTGTTTGTGTCTAATCCAACGAGCTTGTGTACTGGATTTTGTCCAATTCCTGACAACATGGCCAAGCATACACGTCATGGTTCTCCTTACAAAACTGTCCATCACCAATGAAAAAAGACAAGCTAGGGTAACACATGAAAGCCATTGGTGCCAAGCACCTAGTACAGTACTTATGCCAAGATGCTAGAAACTACTCGTGTGTATTCTATGACACAAGCCAAGCACTTGTAAGTGGAGTGGCACTCCAATCATAAAGCTCAGTACTTAGTAAAAAAATTCCCTCTTTAGTTTGACCACCAGCCAATCCATCCTAGTGCTGAATGTTTCTATTCAGGCAGTGCAAGGAATAGGATTTTGGCAGATTCTATGCAGTTATACTACCCACATGCATCCAGTCTACATGTAGTCATCAGAACAAAGAAAATTTAACCATTTTAAGGATTTAGTTTGAAGCAAAAGTTACCAGTATGTGCAGCAGACAGGTACATGTATAACTTTCTAAATTCTAACTACATGTGACGCCAAATCATAACAAAATGGAAACGGGAAACACAAAAAGATTCAGCACACTGACAGTTAAACTACATTGTACCTCCAAATTACACAATATTTTTTAATGTGCATTCTCAACACTTTGCACCGAGCCATGCTCTAACTGGCTTCACGCAATGCATGTAATTTGTCAATTTGTACACATGTAGAGTATGTCCAATGCATGTTTACACTACAAGTGGGATGTACACATACATGTACATTGTATCTTATGGGACAGTTGTACCAGAATACTAGTGCAGTAAACTCCGGCTAAGTCGGCACTCTCCGGACTCAAGAAATTATGACGACTTACGTAAATGTCGACTTGTGCTGTACATGTATTTCGTCATTTTGCTGACTTACATGTACATGTACATGTACACATGTATTGCCTATGTACTGTACATTAATTCCTTGCACTAATTCAATGGCTTTGATTTACATGTACCCTGGTTTCTTTCTACCTCCATGGTCGATACCAGAAAATTATTATCCTCATGCTGCAAATTCGGTAATTGATCATACAAGTACCCCTAAGGACAACACAAGGATGGCAAGCCACTTCCATATCACATCAAGACTCGACAGTGCAATACATGTACGTATATGTACTTGATACAGTTACGGTACAGAAAACGAACACTCATCCGCACACGCATTGGTTAAGTTCGTTCAATAAGGCGATCCCCCAAAATGGACAGAGTGTATGCGTGTACCACTAAAGGGGTTACAGGTATTAATGTACTCATGCTAGCCGATCAACCACAGCCTGTGCTGCTAACAGACATCAGTCAAGCAATGTGGGACTTGTCACTTGACACTTCTTGGCAACAGTGGCGGAGGAAAACTGATACTGAAGCACAATTTTTTAATGCCAACTTAAGTTATACAAATGAATTTTTGTGGTTTTGTAGAAAAGGGACCGAGAAAATCATGCTGACTTACCAGTATATGAAATGACGACTTATAAATGGCGACTTAGAAATGAAATTTTCAATGGAAATGCATTACGGATTATTGGGACTTTTTTCAAAAGGCCGACTTACATGTAGACAATATGACAAGTTTCGTGATGCCGACTTAGTCGGAGTTTACTGTACATGAACTTCAGTACATATGAGTACAAGTACATGTACCGGTACATGATACATGTACATACATGTAGATCATGAAGTACTGTACTGAACAGGCAAAACACATGTACATGTCCATGTATGTAAATGAAAACATTGATTCTCCAGCCGAAACACCTGGCAAGCGAGTATGCAAAGCTTGTATAATTTTTATTGCTTGAATAATCATTAACCAGGATAACATAAAATGGAGCATTTTAGGAAGAACACTATGCTATATGAGATCACAAGGATAACAAGAGAAGTTTGGTATACCATCTCTTGAAGGCTTGAATAAAGGGGTGTGGTCATATGTTGCTATATATGCATACACAGGATAAAGTGTAACCGACAATGATTTACAAAATGAATATATGTGAAGGATTCTGGCAAATCAGATGTAACCATGGTAACTAGGCACAGGCTACAAAGAATGTGATTTATTCTTTTAATTTTCATACTTAACATTGATAATGTTCACCGTACATACAATGTACATGTACCGGTATACATGTATGTACATATTTTACAGATTTCGTATAAAAATTGTAGAAGAAATTTTTTCCAGAAGAAAACCAGTGGGAACTTTCTGAACGTCAATAATATAAAACTCAAAACTTTAAAGGTCTGTACATGTATTTTATGATGTTTTACTTTCTGTTTTCTCCACTGCCAATTGCCCGGGTCTCTCTCGTTTTGCCAGAATGCCTTACATTTCAGCAAATGCTTTTATTTCAAGGTAAAATCTGGTATATTGTTCTTCTGAAGTTTTATTTTCTTTCATTTTAGCACGTTAATTTGGGAATCAGTGGAATATACATGTACATGTATGTATTTGACTTTCCTTACAAAGAGCATAATTATAATAAAACACTTATATCAAGAACAGATTTGAAGAATCCCAATTTCTTGAATTCTCATTTTTTCTTTGTTTTTCAATTCTTCTATAACATGGACAATGGTTATAATGACAAAAACCTTTGTCTGGTTCCAGCAACTTTGTTATGATGAAAGTTGACCCACTTGACTGTACCACAATTCTGCTTTATTCAATTCAATATCTGAAACAATTTGAGGAATATTAATATGCTTGTTGAAAATAAGGACAAGTCACAAGTCGCTTCAATGTACTCCTACCTTCAGACTGGCCAACTCCACCTCTTATCTGCAGTGGCATGTAAGCATCACTTGCTTTGGCACTGCATTGGGAAAAAAAGCCATAGGTAAATGACCTTCAAGCAAATTGTACATATATACTGTACATGTTCACAAACAACTAATGAGATGTAACTGTTTTTAAAGTAAAAGTACAAGTGTCCTAACAGAATCTTTCTCAACATGCTCAAAGGCAAAATAATTCAGCATGCTACAAATACTTGTAAGGCAATGAAAATCAAACTTGGTTTCAGCAAAGCTTTAGTATATAGATGGTACATGCTGTACCTGTACATGTGTACGTACACATGTACATGTATGCACATGCACATGTATGTATGTACCGGTACATGGAGTCATCAGTCTCTTGGGCTACTGATATGATAGAAATAATGAGGTCTTAGCAAGTACAGGTACATGTTCACAACCATATGCAAACTGCCTGACCCTGCATGCACTACATGTACCGGTAAATACATGTACATGAACATGTACATACACTTAATTGGCAGGTGAAGAGTTGTATTACCGGTAAAATGTATTTACAAATACATGTATATTGGATTTGATGTACATGTATGAAGCAATAATCTCAACTGTTTATAATACATTGCTCTTTTCATATCCCTCATTCTATAAATTAGGGGTCCAAAAGTGTGACATTTTTGTGTCCCTGGTGCACCTGTCCTATTCAATTTGACGTGGAAATATCAGACATTGATTTCAGACTACATGTATTTGTACTTGTTTGGCAGGTAATTTGCATTAATTCATCACTCATAGAAATTAGAGAATTGCTCTGAACTTACAAAATCATATGTCAGATTTGACAGGGGCACAAAAAAATTGGACCTCTGATTTATAGAATGACCCATATCGCAGAAGAGTATGAAAACAAGCCTTCATGCAATGGAGAGATGTCAGGGAATTTTGGCTTGGGGACTGTTTTATACATGTAGATGTAATACATGTATGTCAATATTTCAAATTGTTTGGAACCTTATGACAGTTTTTGGTATAGGGAGAAAGAAAAAGGCAGGTTATCGGAATGAACCTGACCATTTTGATTTTCTCACTGGTACCCGGTACATGTACTTCAACATGCATGATTGTGGGATGTTACCAGATGTACACATACATGTATAAGTGAAAATGAATCCACCAAAATGTGCATGCATAACTGACAATATCTCATAAGAAAAAACTGACGAGCTGGAAATGATGAAAATGCCACAAATAATATTTATGCAACAAATAAACACACTGATTGCTGACAATGCATACATATCCACATGCACATAGAGCACTTCAGGGCACTCGTTTTGCCATACTAAGTACATGTATGAATGCGCCTTTTTTTCTCATTCAGTGTAAATATACATGTACATGTACTGCACGCTCACAGCGGCAAATTCTGGTACATCTACATGTACATGTATGAATACTCTCATAGTCAAGATACTGGTAGTCAGCACTCAGTGTGTTAACAAGCATGCAATATGCAGGGAAAGAGTACAGTACATGTAAATTCTAGCAGTTGGTATGCTTTACATGCATTTATAACTGATTTTTGCGCAGACTGTTTTTAATTCTTAAGTGAACATGTTCATGAAGTACACACATTTTCTCTAAAATCACCATATTGGTAACGGTACCTGTGTGTATTGAACATACATGTATATATACCCGGTACAAGTACTTACATCTACATGTACCCTGTACCTACAAGCTATGCAACCAAAGCTTTTAAAAACTGAAAAAACTAATCAATCTGCTCTTGTTTTTTTGGCATTTTAAAAAATTTTGCTTTTTTTTTTGGCCTTGTGTGTTTATCACCCTAAAACATCCTCTAGACTTTGTGCTGAAATGCTTTGAAATAAAAAGTGAATTTGTGATGTGCTTGAGTCACATATAAATGTTATCGGGAACATCAGAACAATGTTTGTTTTTAGCCTGTAGTTTTTGTTTTGAGTTTTTTTGGCCTGGCAGTTCCACTTTCTGACTAGCATGCAAATACAGCGACACTTAATACAACATAGTGCTCAAACAAGTAAGTTAGCATGACTCTTATCTACTGACACATGCGAAAAATAAACATGCTTTCAGAGATTGGCTATGGCTATACATGTACATGTAGTATACCCAATAAACTGACCATTTTGCAAGCAAGAAAGTAAATTATGCTAAGCAGAAAATGAAAAAACATGTGTACATGACTTTAACTGGTACTTGTGGCTGACAAAGGAAATGCAAAATGTTCATGTACATGTTATATCATCATACATGTACATATTGGAACGTTATTTCAGAAACATCTTACCTGCGCAAGGCTTGGTAGTGGGAACTTGTGAAAAAAAATGTCCAAGAAATAAAGTACATGTAAATAATACTTTCAAAAAATATATAAAAAGACAATAAGAGGATGAATGCTACTCACAAGCCCCCTCCAAAGCTATGGTGTACCCGGTACATGGGTCATTCTATACATCTGGGGTCCAAAGTGTGACCTTTTTCGTCCATGTTACCTCTGACATGTACCGCTACATACTAAATGTATTTGACCAGTTTGACAAGGGATGTAATCACTGAAATTGATTTCAAACAATTTTTATTTGTTTGGCAGGTAATTTGCAGTAATTATTCAGTCTTGAAATTAAACGATGCGATCTAAACATAAACACCAAATGCCAGATGTAACAGGGACAGAAAAAAATTGTATCCCAAATTTATAAAACGACCCACATGTACATTTGTAAATGGAAACATCTGAGTACATAACCAACTCTCTGTACATCTCAATGCATGAATTACAAGTCATGCAAAAGAAACAAATAAATTGAGTGAAATAGTTCTAGTACCAGTCAGCAAATAGTCTGTACCTGAGTACACAAGTGTATGAAGACCTGCATTTGGTAAATCTACCAATGACCAATGTATTTTGACCTATTAACAAGAACATTTTGAAACAAGACTTGAACACAGGTGGCGGAATACATTATTTTTCTGAAAAAGGATGAATGGCCATTTCTTACATACACATGTACAGTAGATATTCCTCCTTGAGGCTGCTCCTCACCTTTTACACGTACATGTACATGTACATGTATTAATTGTATTGATTGGGAGCAAAATCCTTCCAATGAAAATTTCATTATCGGTACCTAAAGTAAAAAACTGAGAAGTTCATTTAGAGGTTCTTGATAGCAGGCAATGAAAGAAAGAATGATGATGGTCAGGTGATGTGTGATTGGTCAACCACTGCACTATTAGTCAATCCTGCGGCATGATGACGGTCATTACAACTCACAATCTGTCAATGACGCAATTCACACAAAAAGTTACTTCTTTTTGTGCCCCGGAGTAGGCAGCTTTTAGTGGGTTTGACTACATGTGTGTGTAAAAATTCCTGCCTAAATCTATGCAGCTGGTGGCTTTTGAAATCTACGTTGGCCAAGACATGCTACACATGAGAGTAGAGTACGGTGTCCATTGTTACGTGGGTTCAGTAAAAATGAACAGCTACATGTACATGTATTTTCCTGCATGTGGATTCCAAATTATACATCTTGCAAGGCTGAATACAGAGGTGTGTGTTATTTTTACAGAGTAAATGACCTACATGTACATGTACTCTATAGGTCATGACAGGTGGTAAAAGTTACCCATGTAATAAGGAAATCGTCACAAATTGTGCCCCAACCTCATGGAATGACCCATATTTATTGAAAGGGTGAGTCCCGGTGTTTGGCATCGTAACAGCATATACATGTACATATAATCTTTGAATTTTGAAAACAATTTCAACAGCTTCAAATCTTCCAGTAGTCATTTCCAGATCATTTCAATAACTTTCTTAAATCTGTAACAGGGAAATGAATTTTAATAAACAGTATTTTTTGCTTTTTATAGCACAAGGGTCCTCAGTCTTGCATAATAAATTACAAGTAAAGTCTTTTGCTTATTTACTTGTCAGTTTTGACAGTCTTCACCAGCCCAAACACTAAATATGACACCCCATATCCTCCAGTGGTCTGTCCCCTCTGCTGTACACCCCACGACTCCATCATTAACTATCTACATCGACCTTGTCTCTAAATCCCCCTCCAAAAATAAATCTGTAATCATAATAATGAACAAATAATGTTTAAGAGAAGGCAAATACATGTATATTAGTCTGAATGTCCCGGAGCTGTTAGAGCTACATGTACATGTAATTCCATTCCAACATTTACTGCCATGTTCTTTGTTATTTGTACATCTTTCATCCACCATCACAAGTTAGTGAACACCGCTACCCACCGTGACACCCTTGGGTTTATGTCTGCGCCCTTCCACGTTAATCAGGTTGGTGCATATCCCATCCCATCACTGATTACATGTACCTTTATTCATGAATATGAGCAACCCAGTGTAAACCCGCGTAATCTACATGTAGCTCTCTTCTGGGAAAATGAGAAACAAACTCTAAAAATGGATCCATCACTAATTTTTATTAATATTCACTCACTTGAGAACATAAACAAACAATTAACATTTTGAAACTTCAAATCTAAGTGAAGGGTCCTATTTGCACCCCTGAAGCACTTCACTGGGTCAAAAAGTTCAATGACATCACGTGACACGTTAAAATTACTAGACAATAGAGGGTGAACTGTTATGACATGAAGACTTCTGAATTTTTGGTGGGGACTCGCCACACAAACTCTAGTACTTGTGGCAAGGAAAATTCACTGAAAAAGGGTCGCATATTTTTTTACACATAAACTAAACAGAATTAATTCCCAACATTTCGGGGTCTTTTGCCAAACTTTTGAACACAAACAAATGATACAAGTGACCACTGGCTGTTCAATAGCATGCGTGTCTGCAAAATGTTCACTAAAAGGTGAGTGCATAGAAATAGGACTGTGTAGATTTAGGAGGCATGACGATAAATGATCTTCAGATCGTGTTTATCAGGATTTAAGTGTATTGAAAAATCTATTAGAAAAACAAAAACAAAAACGAACCAAACAAAAACAAGCAGAAAATGCCGAAACTTACCTGAGATCCAGATCAGTTTCTGTGATTTCTTCCTCATCAGATTCATCGTAGTTGTACACATGAGTGGAGGCAAACTCCATGTTTAAATTAATGTTCAGCGCAACTGACAAGTGCTCTGTCTTAACTATTCAAACAACCTGACAACTTCGAATTGGAAATCAAGATTCGCGTATTCGGTCTACAACTCACTGAAGTCTGATTTCTCCTAAACGTAACTTACAAACAACAAAAATAACCGAAAACACACGAGGAAGTGACTTGCGATTTATGTCAACGTGATCAGAATAATCTAAAAATAGTCCATTGTATATATCACGATTATGAACAGGTGAACCCTTCGGCTTTTCGGCCTTTTTGGGGTGTGCTCACAGCACTACGCATTCAATTGCACTACACCTGAGTGAGCCAAAGAACGAATCAGGTAAATAGATGGTGCAGTAGCAATAAACAAAATAGGTCTCGCTATAAATTCTTCCCAAGGCATCAGTATTGTAATTTTAATGACTTATTGGATGATTATTTTATAAATAAAACCTAATTTCATTCCATACACAATTTTCTTGTGTTAAAACATTAAAATAAAGTTTCAAAAATCAGAGAAATTAATGCGCAAAGTATATGTCTTGCTTCTTTTCCGAGAACATGTGCCCTGAGTAACACTGCGATCATGCATTGTGTTACCAGCCCTCCGAATCGGAACCAACTTTAGTATACGTCATAGCTTACCGCGCTATATAAGGTTGTTATGAATATGTAGATTACTTATGAATAAAACATCTTGTTGTCATTGGAAACGTGTACAAGCAGCTGGACTGCACTTCCGCATGTGATAGTGAATGGTGGAAGCTCCTACCACTAATAGAAATTTCGTATTTTACTATTTTTAATGGACGGAATTAATATTTTAAATGAATTAATGACATAGTTGCAATAGAAACCCAGCTGGACAAAAGGTAAAGCAACAGGTAAGCATTTACATGATGTAAGAGAATAGGCCTACAGTACTAGTACCTAGTTAGTAGTACTAGTAGTAGTAGTAGTACTAGTAGTACCGCTGACTAGGGCCCAGTTCAATGGTTAGTTTCATGCAGTGATGCAGGCCCCCATGATGCCGTAGGGAGGCTCATACATTTTTCATCTATATTTTTTCTCTTTCCTTTTTGAAGTGATCTTGGAGAGGATGTTATAAGAAACATTTTGATATAAGTTTGGATTCCATCGAACGCTGCAAAGCAAAGAAATACTTAACAGGGATATTCTGAGACGTTTTGATATGTTGTAGGTGTATGGCATCCGTGTAGAGCAAACTGTGATTTTTTAGTACACAAAAATGAGTTTGGATTTTGACTGAAAAGCTTATAATTCACATTTCCATGAAATGTTTGTTCTTATTCATGCCTTATTTCAATGCAATTGGAAATTAAATAGAGGAGCTAGAGCCAGTGGAAAAAGACAAATTTTAATCACAATTTCCCAAATAAACAATGCCCTCGCTCATGTATGCAGTCCGTATGGCATCATTGTGCAGCCTCATCAGTGACCGCAAGAAATCAGTTCAAGTATCAGTTAACTTTTTCCTAAGGGAAGATATTTGCAAATGCACTGAATTGAACCTCATTGAACAGCACAGAGTGTGGAGACCCAAATGTTAATAAGCTTTAAGAGAAATGCGAGGAAAGATGAAGAAGTCCAACTTGCTGAAGGCTGAGCAAATATTTGGTCAGTTGCCAAGGGTAGTTGGGATGAGAAATTTTAACTCATTTTTTTGTTTTGTTTTTGAAGAGATCTTTGAGAGAAGGTTCTAAGAGACACAAAGATCACACTCATTTTACCTACAGTTTTTGTGTGTGGCCAAATTTTGCAGGTTGAGAAATCACCCTTCGTTGGTTTTTGATTTTACCTCCAATTTATTCCAAATGCATCTTTGTCTCATTAATTTTAATTAAAGAAGGTTGTATTTTCAATTATTACTAAGTAGGCCTATGTGTATTATTATCTGGTGTTTTGAAAAAAATTCCATTAGATTTTTAACAGTGTGTGAATTATTTTGACTTTTGCACGAACACCTGATGGCCAGCTCATAGTTTTAGCAGCCACTTGTCAGCTTGTAGGAAACAATTATAAGTAAAAAGAGCAGACCCTATTGATATCAGAAAATGGTGACCTCAGTTTACATTCCACTAGATTTTGCAAAGCAAGGAAATATGTTACTGAAATTGAAGAAGGGATGTGTTGAGACAGCAAAACATTTTACCTTTTTGGGGGTCGTACTTCAATGAATTGAAATAATACTGAGTTCAATTAAGATTTCAAAACTTTTAAAATTCAAATTTAAAAAGAGGAGCAAACACCACCCTTATACATTAATGTCCCTGCTGAAGTCCATGTATATTCCTCTGTGAATTTAGACTAAAGGCAAATGGATGTGACACTTTACAGGTGACACACTTGCATTATTTGAATATGTTGTGCCTTGTATCTGTTTATGGGCCCTGAATTCTGTGTTTCTCACCTTCTTGCTTTTGTCATGTATCATGGCTGAACAGTGAGTGAAATAAATGAGGGTGTGGGTAATACAGGGTTTAGGGCCCATAAAAGTTGAATAAACTTTTTTCACCATATGGTCCATTTCACTCACACTGTCAAAGAATGATGTCATGTGTTGACATCCCATCATTACGGCCTAAATGCCTGTGGACATCAGAGGGTGCTACAGTGCTTTCACAGGTTTGATGTTGGCACCAACATGTGCCTTTTACCCAAGGACACACAACAAATTGATGGCAAATACCAGTTTCTCCTCAGACACCAGTAGGAATCATGGGTCGGCTGCCGCAAGGTCCAAAGACGGCACACGTCAATGCCAGCTATGGACCCGATGCAGATATCATGAAGTTCTTCTCAACTACCTACTCCTCAACCTACGGCAAAGATGGCTACAGTCCAAGAACCGGGAAGCATGTTGGGACAGGCTACCAGTCCAACTTCCGTCCTGGAGTGTACTACAGCCAGCGCATTGATATATTGGACAACCCAGCCATGGAGTACGTGACTCAAAGATAAAGTTAAAGTTTTTTAAAGATAAAGTTTTTTACTTTATGAGACAACTTCTTCTTGCTATTTTCTGTAGAGCATTAAGAATTCCAAATTCTTCTTGTATACTTGTGTAGGACGGAAAACAGAATGAAAAGAAAAAACGAAAACAAATTGCATAAGAACAGAAATTCATTTGACTGACATTGGGCCTTCTCTTTAACAGTCCTGAATCCTTAATTTTAATGTGCTTTTACAAACACCCTAGGGAGGTAGGGTTAATTAAAAAATGTTTCTTAATTATTGTCATTTATGATTTGGATTACATAACCTTCCTTTGAAATGATGGCCAAGTTTTTGTACTTCTATTCCATTGCAGGAAACTCTTACGCAAGCATTATACCTCCATCACAAAAATGCACTTCAACCCGTCCCGTGATTCTGATGGTCGCGACCCCTTACCTTTAAATCTGACACAGGTTGGAAGTGGCTTCACGAGACAAGATCCCATCACAACACCCACTGTCAATAATGTAAGCTCTCCATTCAAACAAGAACGTTGCTCTCTGATTATTGAGATCTTGTTCTTTAGTTTGAACATTGCTACTTATTTCTTGGATTTCTTGGTCATTAGTACCATTGAGTATGTACCTGTTTTTTGCCAGACTACTAGATCTTACTAGAATAACAAATGTGCATTTTACCTTTACAAATTGACTTCAAAAGAGTTGCTGACAGCATTGTGCACTGAAATATGCTGAGGGGTCATTGTTTTATCTGAGAAGTGATGCAAACTCAGTTTTTGAGTACTCGGGTTTACTGGGGGCATACCGTATCTCTTGCTTACCAAGAGCAAAGAAGATGAAATAACATGAATCATCAAGCCTAGAATGTCCTCTTCAAAACCATGTACTGCCAGATAGACAATATTTGCTTGTACCAGTTGTTTTTTTGGGGGGGGGAGACACTGTAACTTTCCTTCCTTCTGTACCTTCAATGGAAACTCTGGTCACATATTTCATTACCAGGTACGGCATGTTTGTGTTGATACTCGTAACCATGGTATTGGGCCAGCCATCAGTGGCGTTCTTCCCAAGCACAGACCACTCCTTCACAAACTCCAATCTAAGGATCCAGTATCAACTGAAAATGCTGCACATGTGAGTAATATGGAGTGATGATGCGTAATCCAGTTGGACTATAACAGGTTCAGATTAGGAATGTAGGGTACTCTCAGTTAAATAACGCTAATGCTCCTCCATATGGGACAGTTCTCTAGTCTTCTCACATGCTTACTACTCAAGTTAGTTCTAGTTGGGAAAAGAGGAGAGAAAAATTCTGAATTTCAGATTGTCTTTAAATAAATGTGTCTATCAGCTTAGTGAGTGAAGCTATTCAAAAGAAGTATGCAACACCAATTAAATGCTGAATTCAATTAAGGACAGTGTAGTTTTTTATGCGTGCAAGACGTAACTGATTTCAATAATTGGAATATAAAGCCTTTGTAATCTAAGTGAACAAGTAATTTTTTTTCTTCTGTAACTTTTAGGGGCCTGGCTTCATGTCAACTGAGTCCAAAGTTCGTTTCCAAGGAAGGCCGAGTGTACGTCGTAAGTAATCTCAGTTGCCATTGTGGATTTTCAAAATAGCAACACCCCTGATCACTCAAGCCAGAGCTGACAGCTGCTTTATGTAGAATATTTTGCAGGTTGTTAGTGTCATTGAAAAGAAAGAATTTCTTTTCAGTTGAAAAATGAAAGTAATCTTTTGATGAAGGAAGCCTTTCTAATACACAGCAGAGCATACATCGTTTCTTAGTGCATAAACATTTCTCTGATCCCTTATTTTAGTTGATACATCGACCAAAACTGTTGGCAAGAAGGAAGGGTCAGGATACACACATGCCTACAACGTTGAACCAATCCAATTTCATCCTGGGTCTTCATTTTCCAATGAGCTGCCAGTAAGTTTTTCAGATAAATATTTGCAAGTATTGTAATAAGCTGCGTGAGACTGTTAGCAAATGAATATGAATGATTTGTAACATTATTAGCTAATGCTCTATCTTCATTCATTATCTTTTAAACCTCTGTACAAATGTCAAATCTTTATATGAGATTTTAATCATGTCCACTAGCACTTCTGAATACTTTGGCATTGCCTGTATACAATATATGGATATTACATACAAATGTTTGGCATTCCCTGTATACAATATATGGATATTATATATGAATATTTTGGCATTCCCTGTACACAATATATGGATATTACATACGAATATTTTGGCATTCCCTGTATACAATATATGGATATTACATACGAATACTTGGTATTCCCTGTATACAATATATGGATATTACATACAAATACTTTGGCATTCACTGTATATAGTATATGAATATTACATATTCCTATTGTATGAATATGGGAAATAATTTTTAGAAAATTTATGGACAGGGTTTCTACACTGATCGTCCAACTGGTGTGAGTGTTATGAAGACTTCATTTTTGCCATCAAAATATATGCAGGTAATTGTTTATGTGTTCATTTGATTTATTGATGTTGGGCGTGTTAGTTGATCAGCATGACTATGCAGTTGCTCTGGGCCATCAGTTGATCCAGTTTGAAATCTCTGACTTTACTTCTTTGAAAGAATCTTCCTCTGCCATAAATTAGAAAGCAAAGGCAATTGGCTGATGGCAGAATTATAGGTGATTCATGCAATAAGATTGACAGATTCTGCAAAGATTGAGCAATGACTCAAATTAACCAATCACGCCCAACACGTAGATCAGATATTTTTATGTGGTTCTAAGACTCTTGCTTACATTAATACACCAAAAAAAGCCAAGAGGAAATTTCAAGGTTTAAAAGTTATAAGAAAAAATTGTATTTGTGTTTTACTGTGTGTATGGAGATATTTATATAAGAACGTGAACTAAACATGTAAAGATGTGAAATGCAAATATAAGCACATCTCCTGTTACACATTAAAAAAAATTAGCTGCTTAAGGTAGCGAAGAATTACTAAGCAGTTGATTTGATAAAACTTAGCATCTTTGTCTGAACACACATTGTTAATGGTGTTTTCATGATGTGTAAACAGGGAGATGAGAAGTTACCAGTTGTTGCCAACCGATCGGAACGAGAGACTGGATTCACTCATGAGAAGGCAAAACCACTCTATGTCAATAGAGTCATGACAG
>NW_019091423.1:833188-843889 GCF_001949145.1 Acanthaster planci
GTATCAAAATGGTCACATTAATCTAGTAGCATATGTGTCGCAGAGTGATAGTCATGAGAGATGTAAGATATATATATCAGAATGATACTAGCATGTGGTTTAGTTTTACTTTCCACAAGGATGCAAAATCCTTCATTGTTGTATGACTCAGGCAGATCAAGCTACAAAAATATTGGTTCAATTTAGCCCTGTTGTGTTCTTTTCTTGACAAAGATTGCTTCACCTTATAATTGACCTAGCCGGTTCTAGTCATGTAATGCAAACCACCTGGTATCTCATATTTAAATGATTATTTTCCTGGCTCTTTTCAGGCTTACACCACCAATGATCAAGTGCCCAGTGCCGTTGAGGACAGAATGAAAAAGTCTGATCCTGCTGAGTATCTGAACATGACCAATCCCGACAATCATTCCTCCATTACCTCCAAGAGTTTCCAGGGTAAACAGAGACCTGCACGTAGCGAGCACGAACGACTTGGAAGGTACTACGTTGGGAATAAGGTGAGTCTTCCTGAGGGAACAATGCCAAGACTTAATCCTACTGAGGAAACAATGCCAAGACTTAATCCTACTGAGGGAACAATGCCAAGACTTAATCCTACTGAGGAAACAATGCCAAGACTTAATCCTACTGAGGAAACAATGCCAAGACTTAATCCTACTGGACATAAATACAAGAGAAAAGCAGAATAAGTACTGTTTAACACAATGAAGAAATGGTTAGTTTGTTGAATCACAGAGTTCACTTTGTTCCGTGGCATTGACCTCATTCTTGACCTGGTGCTAAATCAGCAGTTGGGAATATTTTTTAGGGACTTGTAAATGTTTATGGGCCACTGTACCTGGCCTCGTTCTAAATAAAAAATGGCATCAGTTATTAGAATATTTCTTATTGTAACACCCCTACAGATTCTGTATGCTGATTGGCCAAAGGTGTGTCATGTGATGCTTGTTGGTTGTACTATTCCTGTACCACTACTCCATAAAGACTATACACATGCAGCCTCGATCTGAAAAAGAAATTATACCCATAGCAACCAAAGAACTATATCTGTAGCGACGAAACCATGAATAGTACCCAGGCACGTATTTCGGCTCGTAGCGTAAACCTTTATCTGTCACTCTCGAACCCGTTGAACCAGGCTAAATACTAGCTACAAATCTAATAGGTTAGGAGAACGAAAATGCAAATAGTCAATACCCATTTAATTGCCGGTATGTCACATAGTGTATGTTGTCGGTACATAATGTCACATGTGATTTGCAAAATGGAACACCGACGCTTTTCTCATTGCTTTTTTATTGATTTCTAGCTTAAATTGTGCAGAATCTGTGGGGGAGGTGTTATAAAACAAATATTGACTGCTTTATCTCTTAGTATAGTCAAACTAGTCTCCCTCGGTGATCCATGAGGCATTTGCCTCTGGAAAATAGAATGCTCCAGGGATCACCTTGGGAGGCTAGTTTACTATACTCCTGTACTCAAAGCAGTCAATATTTGTATGGTATGCATTTTTTTCTTTGGTTAATGCTTGGTAATTCCTCAACGTTTCTGGACGCATGGTCACAAAACCTGTTCATTTTTGATGGTAGAAATTCAGCATAACTAGCTTTGAATTTGTTTTTCTCCAGGAACTGTCAGGATATAGTGACAACAATGATAAACCACAAGCACAGATTCCTGTTGAGCCAATGAGATGGATAAGTCATTATGACACAAAGTAAGAACACAAATATAATCTAAATACTCTGTCAGCAAACTGTAATGAAACACTCTGACAGAAAGCTGTCACCAACTTCTTGCACTTGGCAAAGTCATATCAGTAGTTTCTTATGACAACACTGCTTTCTCTTTCTTGAGTATTGATTAAGGATTGATAACCAAAGCTGTGGCTCAGAATATTTTTCTTCAATCCTTTTATAATCCTTGTCATCCAAAATATTCTTACCGGTATCGTAATTTCAGTTAATTATTGTTTTAACCTGCCCTTGTAATAAAAAAAATTGGTCAAACACCTGCATGTCAAACATGTCCTCTTAGTATTCAGGTTTAGTTGTCTTTGAAAGCAGTGAATCTTTATATTACTTGCTAAACATTCGTGTAACATTGACTCACATACCAACAGAACAGTTAAGGTTTTCTCTCAGTGTAGTCTGCACAGCTGAATTTTGGTTTGATGAAATGAATTGAATTTTCCCACTTCATACAAATGCACTAACAGTTATAAATCCATCGTGCAACAAATAATTGTTAGCTTCTTGATTTGTCAGATTCTACAACATGAATCCTAAGGGTAAAGCCCGAGCTGGTCGTACATTTGGTAATGTCATGGATCAACTACCTGATGGTTTCACTAAGAGTACAGCTGTCCATTCCTATGGTCCTGAGATTGATTCAACAGCTCAGCTTCGACAGCTTCATCCCTATGTGGCAAGGTAAGCTTGATAGTTGTCGTTTCTCTCTTGAAGCCTGCAATCAGGGCTGGAAATGGGCTCCAGCATTTTGGCTTGCTGTTTCAGATGGACAGGACAAGTTTACACACCATATGTTATCTAAACAATAAAAGCCTGAAATCTAGCTACAGAGGGTTTGCAGTGCTGCCATCTTGTAGGTTAGTGCTTTTGTTTCACAGGATATGCACACAGGAGGTTCCCCGTGGGTGTAATCCACTAATTCAGTGTAAAATCAGCATTGTTCGGGGCCCAATAAGATGTGTATCAACATCCCTGAGGCATCTGAAACACATGTGAAATAAATGTATGGTCCATAATCTTTCTTTTCAATTTTCTGTGGGTTAACCGATTACATTTTGAGTTATTCCCTCAAAACAAACTTACCCCCCCAAAAGTAATTTTTTGCTTGCAGCCATTTTTCAAGTGACAACCCTCAACTTTCTCAGGCACTTAGGACTATTTTTCAACAGTATTTTGTAGCCATTCTGCTCTCAGATGAAAGCCCAAAGACCCAGGGAGTTGATTCTGGCAAAGATGTACACAATCTCACCATTTTGGGGGCCATAAAATCTCCTTTTTCAAAAGATACTGTACTGTGGGGGCACTATTAATGCTAATGAGCTGGCCAGAAATTCGCACTTGAATTAGTGGGCTGCACCTGCACAAAAGAACTGCTCTGCAAGATGGCTACCACACCAAGCCTCTATTACGGCTTTATGCTTGTCTGCTGACTTGAAATAAATCGGTGGGGGGTATCAACCTCTACAAGTAGAATTGTTCACCTTCATATTATGAAATACACAGCTCTGCACAACATTCCAAATGTATACAGTGAGCACCATCATGTGTTGAAAGAAATGAGTTGATGCTTATCGATGTACCAGCAAGTATTTGGTGTGCATAGAGTGCATGTATGAGCAGGCAGAGTCTTTGTGCATTGGGATTTCAAATGGCAAACAGTGTGTTAATTACATGTACAAAAGAAATCTTCAAGCAAGGAGTTCATATGAATTCCTAAACTCTCCAGTTTATGGAATTGGCTACAGAGAATTTGAGATTATTGAGGAAGTTATGAAGATGTGGTGCTACAGAAATATAAGCAGAATGAACTAGAGGAGGACCAAGTCTTAGTTAGTTGTACATAATTTGAATAGAAGGGACTGTTAATGAGTTGACCATGCTAAGACAGGCTGGCACAATTTGGATAAGGAATATGACCTACAAAGATGTCACAATGGAAGATTCATTGTGTATCTAGCAGGTGCAGTGTGCAGAATAGAAAAAAAATATCGCTCTCTCAAAATATGACAAAGCGTTTGAGTATGATGTTGGCAAAGTAATTCAAATTGAATGATAGATAATGCATCCATAGAAGTTTTCACTGGATTTTGTTATTAATTTCCATATTAGGAGCATCAAGGCTCGAGACACTTTCTACGATGACCATATCCATGATGCCAAGAAACACATGAGCTTCAATCATAACATCCCCCAAGTCCTTGCCAGTGTATAAGGCAGTTCATTCAGCCTGGGTGGAGTCTTGACAGAACACTATGGTTGCATTCGAGCATGCTACTCATGTTAACTAGTATACAATATACTCCTGAGTGCATGATCAGCATGAGTACGACCCACAGGTCAACGAAAGAACATACTCTGTTATAGCAGGGCTATGCTCTTGGTCCGAGTGTAATGCTCTTAAACCATCTTCATGCATTCGGAAGTCAACATGAGTAGCATGCACAAATACACCCTGTATGCTTACTGACTCAGAGATATATACCTTAATCCACATTCATTATCCTAACAGTGAAGAGAGAATACTTGGTTGTGTACAGGTCTGGTCAGAACATCATCACACCATACATGTGTATCATGCAGTAGAAAACGTCTCTGTTTTCACAAAAGCTCAGAATGCTCCTTCCTGAAATGTTAGATTCAAAGCTCACTTGGATTCTTCCTTGAATGAAGTTTCAGTCTTGTGAATACCTGAAAATGTAAATAAATCCAAGTAACCTGCTGTGACCATTGCGAACAACCACCCGTTCAAAAAAGTAATATGTTATTGTCATTAGCAACAATTTAGAAGTGTGTGATTTGTCGTATTGGTACACTGGTCTATGTTCAATGCATTCATACTATTAAATGCTATCCCATGCTCCAAGACGACAGACACCAGACATGCCAGATACTTAAATAGATGCACTCTTATAGGATGACGGCTAGTTATTAACATTTCACCTTTAAGAAATCATGATAGATTTCTTTTGATTTTTCTTCAAAAATGTTGGCTATGGTTTGACCATCATATATTCTGCAGTGAGAATATTTTTAGCACAAAGTGGTAATTAATGTCAAATATTTTTTTTTGAATGTCATAAGAATCAAACACTAAACAGTTAATGCATTAACTGCCTTTTGTATCAGCAATGCCGTGTTTTTGTAAAATTGTAATTGCATTGTTACTGCTTCCAGTTTTCTTTTGAGGGTAAATTATAATTTTTGTACTTCAGCTAAATCTTTGTTTTCCATTTTTCCTTCTGTTGCTTCTTCCATTTTATTTTTACTGTTTTGGCATTGACTTTTGTGAGTCAAATGAACAAATTAGTTAGTAGTTTTTCAAAGGCTGTTTTGACTGATTCACTGCTTTCACTATTGTCCATTGCTTTACCCATCGCTTCCTGCAATGTGAAATTTTTTAAGTCACATAAGTTTTTTATCAATAAGGCAGTTGACATATAACGCAACTTAATTGCCATTGCATGAGAAACCAAGATTTTTGTCTGATTACATAATAAAAATGTTTGCATATAGTAGTATTTTGAAGCACGATAATGAAATGTATATGGAATGTAGTTTAAAGTAAAAATCCCCTTTAATGGAATAAGCATTGCTGTCTGTCTCATATGTGTTCTCATATAAAATCTGCACAGAAAACAAGTTGAACAGTTTGGCTCTCACATTCCAATGTTCATCCAGATATTAAGCTCTTTACTTTTTCTCAACAAAGGTTGGTAATGACACAAGATATAAACAAAATTTTCCCATGATCCAATTCATATTAATAAACAGTTTTATTATTCCGCATCATGAGAACTGATAACTTGTAATTTATGGTAAACCACAGAGACTGTGAAGTGGGAAATTTCAAAGTACATTGTAACTGGTAAGTACATCTAAATGTTAGAAATCATGGAAAATATTCCCTAACATCCAATGAACTACATGAACACAAAAGGGCCCAATTTCATGGCTTTGCATTACTGAAGAATCACAGTTAACTATAGCAGAAAGCTACCGGTTAGCGTATTTCACAGGTTAGCAAGGAATTTTTGTGTTGGGCCTGTAAGCTCAGCATTGTGACTTTAAGCGCAGAATCCTGTGGTAAGCACAGCCATGAGACTGAACCCAGGTGAAAAGCAGAATGCATCCAACTGGATATGTACTGGTTCCAGTCTTCGTTTTACTTCACCAAGAAAATTGGCGTGCATAATGGATCCATTGAATTGCTCCCTCTAATATCATGGTGATGAGATTTAATTTGGTCAAGAATATAAATAACAGATTACAATACATGAAGCCCTTTATAAACCTAATAAAGATACCTAATTATGTGGATTGACAAACTTTGGTACTCAACATGGCGTTCTATGCTGGTTGTTTATCACCTTCATTACCCATAAAAATCTACTGTTTCCAGAATTTTACCGAATACCTTGACTTCAACATCATAAAACACTGAACGGTAATGCTGAGAACCGCTTTCATTTTCAAAATTTGAAAAGCTATTAAATACAAAACACACATAAATAACATACAAGGTTAAACTTTAATATTCTTTGGCAAAGTTTACTAAACCCTTTAAGGAAACACACACACGTACCAGTATTTTCAAATAAACCATTCAAAAGCCATGTAAATTTTCCAACAAAGACCAATGCAGTTTGGCAGTGCAGAAACTACATTTGAAGTACACTGTATGTATATCTTCAAAGGAATAGCCAATGTAATACAAGAGACAAACCAAGTTACACTAGAGTTGCAAATGTTACCTTCTATATTTCACTGTACTAAATTCTATTCTCAAAGGACATCTTTAAAGCCTTTTCAGTTTACAAACTGTAAAATTTTGAAATGCTTCTCAACAAACACGTATAAACATACTGATTCCATTCATTGTTGCCACAGCAAATGGTTCATTTTCAAAGGATTTCACACAGATTTAGGCAACTCTAAAGTATTGTACCGTAGCCTTCATAAAAAAAGATGTCGGAATTCAAACGCATCGTGTTTATATTTTGGGTATGCACAATTATTTTGATGATTATAAGGCACATTTGATTCAATTTCACGGGAAAAAATGGCAGTACTGATCAGCAGCTGCATCTGCCGGGAAGAATTCCAACATTTCCAGAGTGTTTAGGTTTGAACAAAATGTATTTCTTCACTCTTTTGGACAAATGTTTCTGTTGAAATATCACTTCATAAATCATGACCGCCATATATACAAAGCAGAGGTAGAAGTGATTTGATTATGACTATGGAACTCGGAGAAACTCGGAATAATTGTCTCATCAGAAACACTATACGTTAAAAACCCCCCCACAATATACAGACCAAGGGCACTATAACGTATGGAATCAAATTAGGTATCACAGAGATGTTTCCAAAATTGTTGACCCTCAGTGAATGAAAATGACTTTGTTCAAATAAGTTTAGAAGCATTAAGTTGAAAAAAGTTGGCTATTAGTTGCATCATGACTTGTAATTTACACTTGAGTCAAATATCTTTACAGACATGTAGTTTAGGAGTTGCTCGCACTTTGTATCAGAAAGTCAGAAACGAAAGACAAAATGATCAAATATGCATAAAAGTCCAACCCCAAATAAACAAATTATTCAGAAATGTACATTTAAAGAAACTATAAGAAGATGTACATAAATGATATGTACATAAAAATGCAACTTCTCTATAAGACATAAATAACTTAAATAATGCAACAGCGAAATGATTTAAAAATCTGATTATGTATAGTACTTTCTTAGTGACAAATAAAACATTTCATGCAGTTACTGTGAGATGCAATTTTACAATCACCAGGGGAAGATCTGTAATTTGCTTATGAAGAAAGCAACTAGTATTTAACTTTTCATTCTGTTAGAAACTGTAACCTAGTTCTGGTCTATTAACATTTTGTCTCCCCATATTTTTCTCGTAAAAGCCTCACTCTATCAGATGGAGTCATGCTGGGGCCTTGTTTCCTCTCAGCATCACGGACTTGGTCCATTTCCATGGTGACAACACTGCTGTCATTTCGCTTATGTAGGAGCCCTGTGGTTTCCATGGGAACACCACCATGTTGGAATGTACCATCTTGTTGAAGGTGGGGGATAGGGGAGGGGATGTCATCTTCAAAGTCAGGACTACTACTGTCTATAGAGAGGGAGTGATAATGTGTGTATGCCTGACCAAGGAGAGCCTCTGGTAAGCTGGAACTATGGTCTGATGACAAATTCTCTGTTGATCCAAAGCCTGGTAATTGACAAATCATCAATTCACAAACATCAAAGATGGCAGCAAGTCAATTTGTGCAAGCTTAAGTCAAGTCGCAAGTCATTTGATCACAGGTCAAGTTAAGTCAAGTCACTTTGGTGCAAACACAAGCAAGTCATGTATTTTTGTCCAAGTACAAGTCAAGTCGCGTATTATGTTATCTAGCTGTAATGAGCATTAACAGGGCCAGGCATCAACTGAACAGGCATGGTTCCAGAGCCATTTCTGGGGGGGGGCTAAACCTTCACACGTACATCACTTCACCTTTTAACTTTCACTACTGCTGTTTCATTTTTTCATGGGGGGGTTAAAGCCCTCCCAAAGTCCCCCCTAAAAAAACTGCGCCTGCAACTTAAGACTTACAAGTTTCAGACAAATGAACTTGACTTGCTTGATTAGTTACATGTACATGCACTTTCTTGGGCGATAACAATTTTCTAGGTGTACCACACCTATGTACACTTTCACAGTATTGTATCATGTACAGTAATACTTGAACAATTGTCAAGTGATACCAAATACTTACCATTAACATGACTACATGACTGCCAGCTCTGTCAATGAGCTATGAGGATGTTATTGAGGGCTCTGATACCCAGACAAAGGCTCTGACAATGGGCTGCATCTGAATGTTCACTTGGCTATGGCCGGAAATTATGCATAAGTCAATGGTAGTGGCAAGCCATGGCCATAGATGGATGTGATTTCAAGCCACAGCCGAGTGATTCAGATGTGGCCTTAGGCAGACAAGATCAAGGTAGAAGTCACAAGCTGAACAAAGTCTGATGCTGATTATTTTAAGAACACATAGCATAACTTGATAGACCTAATTCAAAACTTTAATGGGTTTGATTGAGTGGTTTTATGACTTGTCTTGGTAACAAGTCGTCATGCGCAAGTCCAAGTCAGGGCAGAAGTCAAAAACTGATAGTTACAAGTCAAGTCATGAGTCACAAACATAGCGACTCCAGTCCAAGTCAAGTGACTTGAGTCTAAAACTCTAACAAACATCATATCAGATTTGATTTTATGATTTTTCAAAAACACTTCATCAGTTATATCAAGCCAGCAGACGGAAAGAGGACTTGGAGAAAATATTGGGGAAGAACATGTGTGCTAAATAGGGAAAAAAGCAAAAACTTGTTTTCAAGGGATTGGATTCAAATTATTTACATGTAGTTAAATTAAACTAAATCGAAACCCATGGCTGTCATACTTACTATGTTCATTCTTATCAATCAGGCTGAGTTGTTCTGGTCGAACAGTAGGATCTTTGTTCACTGAACTCTGTGACCCACTATCATAGGTCAACCTATAGCGATCATTTGTGGATGTTCTACCTTTCAAGTTGCCATAGCGATCCATGACTTTGGTACTTCCATCCCGATGCAGCAAAACTTTGTCTGATAAGCTGGTACTTGTTCGATCTGGCTTGGGCTCCACAAATGCTGTTGTGACAATTTGATTGTTAGTGTTTGAATTGGGACTGTTGTCAATTCTAGGATGCAGCTGAAATGAATTCACAGGAGATTTTAAATCCTCATCCACATAATAGCAGTAACCATCATGCATTCTGTGTGTTTGCTGTGGCTTTACTTCCTCCACTGTTGCACTATGAAACGACGACACTGATCCCACCTCTGACATGGTATCAAAGCGGGCAAGTGGTGCTCTACCATCAGCTGTTGGGGTCTTTGGTAGACTTTCATATGATGCATAAACCGGGGAAGAGCTCGCTGTTCTCTGCATACCAGTCTGGTGCCCCAAACCAAGATGACTTTGTGGCACATTCAGCGTGGATTGTGGGCCTGTCTTCACTTGGCTAGCTGAAGGGACCATATTGCTGTTCATATCAGGCCCAGTGTCACCATAGCTTCTAGGGTTCAAGACAAGACAAGATGATGGTGACGACTGACCAGAGGATGGAGTCTCCATCTTATCTCTGCCCTTCTTTAGCTGTCGATGAGGGGAACTTGATGGTCTATTGCCCTGCTGGCCAGAAATATTTGGACAGCCATGAAGTCTCCCATACTGCAAGCACTGTTAAGCCAAAAAAAAAGAAAACCATTGAAATCACTTTATGAGTTTCAATGTAAACAGAAGGGTGACTATTTTTGATAACATTACTACATATATAATTGACTAAACCACCAAGTAATCCTGATTACTACCGTTATATTTATTGTTGGACAACAAAATATGGTCTATTTCACAAACCGTCAGACTCCTCTTCAAAGTGTCAAGTACAGAATACATTTTTTTGCTAATTTAAGAAAAAAATCTGAGCAATGATACTCAGAGGCTTGGAAAAACAGGACTCTGAATTATTAGGTTATATGATTTAAACTGATATTTCCAAACTTTGGCTTCAGAATAGTCTCTGCCATTAGAATAGTCTATATGATGGGGGCTTTAATGCGTAAACTACATGAGAAAACTCATAAGTTTGGCTTCACATCAAAGGATTGAATACTTCTGCAGCAGAACGTGGGCTCCAAGGGGCCTGAAGTGATGTTGGAATGAGGTATTTTGTAGTGGCATAACTGGGGTACACTTTGCAGGGAGACAAATGAGGGGTGTCCTCATTTTCTGGAGAGGGGGCATTCAATGGTTTGCTAACAGCACTGAAAAAGGTGGACTATCACTAGATTTTTTCCTTTTCTGTTTCTGAGCAGGGTCAGGAGTGGGGGCAAT
>NW_019091423.1:865246-937421 GCF_001949145.1 Acanthaster planci
TGTACATGTACATACAAGTATGTATGTTTCCCTTTTTAGTTTGTTGATTTTCTTTTTTAAATAAATGTAATTTCAAAACTGTACCGGTACATTTGAATGTAAGGCCTTCTATAATTGATCTAGTATCCAAATATTGGCCCAGCTCAGAGTTGTGGCTTCAAAGCCAAGACTGTGATTGTAGTGCTTATGCATGACAAAGTACATTAAGTTGGCTACTGGTACAATGTACGTACAGCTACAGGTAGATATGTGTACCATACATGTACATGTATACCGGTACATGTCAGAAATACGGTATCTGAAGGTCTCCGTAAGAGTTTGCTCGAATATTAATCAAGTTTATGCATAAATATCTGCAGACAATATCCAAGCAAACACAAACATGTAACCATGGTAACAGAACTTCAGTACACAGCTATAGAGGGATTTCACATTAGCGCCGTTTGCACATATCAGCATCGAAACCGAGGCTCTCTGTGTTGAATTTCCTCGTGCACGCCCGCGGAGTCCACACAGTACATGGAGTATCCGGTTTGTACATGTAAGTGTGACAGCACTTCAGTTTAAACCACGCCCACTGCACAAGATACATGACCATCGCAGGTACGTTAGTTCGCGGTCAACTGTCGTTATTTTTTCTTATTGATTTTACGTGTTGAGTCATCCTGAAAGACTCTTCCACAAAAATTTGCAGCCTGAAAAGTCTGAATTTAACATACCTTTATATATTTTGTGTCTTGACTCCTTACTTTCAATTGTCTGATCATATTAAGAATTGAAGCTGACACATAAAGCCTCGTTTTCAAATGCGGAAGTGCGCAGATCGATGCTAAAGGTGTCGGAGTGGGATCCATCTATACTGGACAATGGGACACCTAATACACTCTCCATGTAAGGTGGAAGTAGGTTCAGGAGGTAATGGTACACTACTAAAAGCAGCATCAATCAACTTGATCACCCATAGGGTATTGTAATATACCACACAGGACACAGGTCCATTTCATGTCCCATCTAAACCACCCAGGAAAATCAGCCAATGGCCAGAATGATGCATTAGGTGTCTCAAATGTACATGTATAAGGTTACTGACTTTATTACCAGCAACACAGAAGAGCTTATATTCATGGTGCTAGTCTTGGGATCCATTACCCTTGTTTGGGTGGTAATGGAACAGGCATGGAAACAAATTGCATGCTGTGTTAGGTCAGCAAATAAACCCTGCAATTTGCCAAGAATTCATTTCTCTTGATACCACAGAGGTCAATGTTGATTGTGATGAGGGAGGTATTGTAGCCCACAAGAGTAATAAATACCAGAAACACTCTTACGAAGATGGGATTCTCTGCTTCAGAACTTGGATTTTAAGACTGGTGCATTATGCAAGAGGTCAAGTACTGTAAATCACTCTTGAAATCAGAATTTAGGGATTGTGAAGTAGATTTGTGATGCTGATCTGGGTGAAACAAGGCAAGAGGAAGGACAAGTCAAGTAGAAAATCAAATTACTGAAGAGATTTCTAAAGCCACTGAGGCAAAGACCAAGGGAAACAGAGGAAATGGCCTGTGTTTGCCTATACATACTGATAAGTTCAGCGCCAAATAGGGTTCAGTATACAATGTACGGGTAGGCCTAGTCGTGAGTGGGCTTTTCAATATTAATAAAAATTACAAGTTGCAAATATTGCGCATACTGTAATGGCAGAACCATGTAATCATGGATCTCCTGCAACAATTAAACAGTTCAAACAAGCTTCACTAAGTGCATAATTGCCAGTGTTGTAGTTGTTGAGACTGGTCTTGGTCTCGAGACTAGTCTCAAGACCAGTTTCAACGTGGTCTTGGTCTCGAACATGCTGGTCTTGGTCTCAAATCATTGGTCTCGGTCTTGGTCTTGAGCTCGCACCTCCTGTTCTCGGAATTTTCGGCCAAGACCAGTACAAGACCAATTTAAAAATACACTTTGCACCATTTATCCCTGATTGGAGATGAATTTTGATTGTTTGTAGGCCTACAAAAAACTTGAATCGAGACCCAAGACGTAGGTACAGCCGTTAAGGACTGGCTACAGCTGGCAGTAGCATGTCATGCGCAAACTTCACCCTTCGCGCAAATTATGTGTGCACCCAAGGTTAAACTTTGTGCGGCCAAAGTTTAATGCTTTCGCACTCCAAGTTAAACTTGCGCACACAAAGTTGAAGCTTGCACCAGGAAGAAAATAGCATGTGACAGCCCCCAAAATAATTGTCACTGGTTACCGGCCGTAAAAAGATATGTCATTTGTCATCGGGGTACCCATGAACCCGTAGTCCCATTACATGGTCTGGTAACCAAACGCTTATTTATGCACTGTTTGTTGATATAAAACTTGACTAACAAGACACCATTCCGTGATAGCATCTTTGGCACAACGTGTGCTACCACGTGCCTTTGCCTTGGTGGTGTGTAAGTTGTTAATGTCATGATTACCAGAAAGTGTTTTCCGGCTATCATGTCTGGCAATTCAGCAATCATGCATTATGCATTCAATTACCACAAGGAATACGTTGGTGTCAAACGGGAAGCCAAAAAGATGTCGCTGTGTGTGTTTTTTGCACGAAAAAACCAGCATCAGCGATAAGGCAGGAACAACGTCTGCCTTCATCAAACATGTGCGCTGCCATCACTCCATGAAGGGGTAATGGTTGACTCGGTCGGTAACCAACTCGGTCCAAGTCAACTCGGTCCCAAGTCAACTCGGTCCCTCAACTCGGTCCCAAGTCAACTCGGTCCCAGGTCAACTCGGTCCCAGGTCAAGTCAGTCCCATGTCAACTCGGTCTCAAGTTATTTCAGTCCCAAGTCAACGTCGGAAATTGGGTGGTACATGTTGGTCTGGTCACTCCGCCCACAACTGCAAAAGTCTGACAAGATGTCAAAAATCTAACCACAGAATTCGTACATTGGGCATTTAAGGCAGAAACCAATCGAAGCTTAAATATAAGCCAATAAAGTCAACAGAGAAGAAAAGTCTCCGAATGGGAGCGTGCCATCATTTGTCAAACAATTTATTTTCTTATTTGTGTGAAAGTGTGAAAAGAGTCCATGCTGCGTGGGTACATCATTAGCGGAGCAGAGACTGTCGAGCCCCACTCATTCATAGGCCTGATCTGGCACAGCTCCATACAAAACATACAACACGCGATCACCAGCAAAAATATTCTAAGAGGCATACATTTTCAATCTACACTAAGCTTGTGCTTGAAAGTAGCCTTCTCGGGCCCAACTCCTAAATGGGACCGAGATGACTTGGGACCGAGTTGACCTTGGACTGAGTTGACCTGGGACCGAGTTGACCTGGGACCCAGTGGACTTGGGACCCAGTTGACTCGGATCAAATTGGTTACAGACCGAGTTGACCGTAAGCCCATGAAGTACGTCCATGTACCAGGCTACTTCTGGGAATGATCTTTCAGTCCTCATGTTTGTTTAAATTTTTAAAAGAATCTAAATTTAAGGCTTAAAATTTTCAAACAATCAAAAACTGTTTTGTATTTGATTTTTAATGGAATGTGATGACATGTTTGCATTACAGTCCCTACATGTAGTTTGAAATGAAAAAAAAAATGGTTTAATTTTATCATTTCAAAATAAACTGAGCTGAAATGCATAAAATTATGAATGCCGTTATTTTTCGTTCTTAATTTTCATTTAAGCCCCATTATTTTCATACTTGTTGTATGGAAATGTTTTTCCTACTTCAAGATATTTTTGTTTTTCAAACTCACCTGCTTGCCCAAAGTACATGTAAATCCCAGGCCTGTCTCCCTGCGAACCTTGTCATAACATTTAACACAGATGAATTACATGCACGTGCTGCCTGCCATACCAGGCAAAAAGTGAGGCTCCCAAGTGTTTATGAATGAGAAATAAAACAGTTAGAAAGGAAATTTTATTTTAATTTTATTGCGTTTTTAGGTTGCATTGATTGCATGCAATATGCATGTCCCGACATTCAGAGCAGGTCAAAAAGTAAACACATCATTGAAGAATTCAAACTGCAAAGTAACAACAAAAAACAATGCAAACAAATTCCAGGACAATTCTGTCAAACGCATACCAGTACATGTCGTTCTGTGGTTTACAGCCCATCTTCATGGTTTTGTGTCAATGTACAGAGATGATTTCTATCCATTTATTTACAAATGTGGTCTTGGTCTTGCATGGCTGGTCTTGGGTTACTTTGTCTGGCCTGGTCTTGGTCTCGGTCTGTTGGTCTTGGTCTCGGACTGCCTGATCTTGACTACAACACTGATAATTGCCTCAGATTGACACTCCCCTTTCCATCATTCGAAAGAACCATTATCTCTGTACAATGAAGTAAACAGCTCTCTCAGCAAAGTGGTTATCTTTAAAAATACACACATGTATATGTATAATAATGATCTCTTTTGTGTACGTGTGTGGTACATATCTTACATGTAAATACAATTCTCCCTCTCTGAATTTCCACCTAAATTCCCAGTCAAATGGAGGGAGTTCTGAGGTCAATCTGTTGATGAACTTAAAGTGCACATCCCCAACAGAGCAGACAGACAGGCCAAGGTATGGGAACTGGGTTAAGAATGCAGAGTAAGACAAATAAGAAACTCTGGTAAGATTTATGAGGAAGGTTTCACAGTGCAGCGAGCCTGCAAGAAGTACAGTTGAAGCAAACCATTCTCTGGTTTCCTTTCAGCCACACCAAAGAAGATCAGCTGGAGGACTGCAGAGATGGAAAGAGCGAGAGAGAATGATGAAGAAATGCCTTGACTAGGACAGCTGCCACAATCGATCTTGGCAATCAGGAGGGAAATGACCTAGATGGAATCCTGGGTAGATGGGTTGTAGATTGACCAATGGATGCACGGAAGGCTTGAGGCAACCGCTGCAATAATCACTAGGTGGCAAGGATCAATTCAAGATATTGAGGTCATAACCATGAAGGTGATGCTGATGAACTCATAATGTGGTGCAGCCCAGTAATGTTCACATCCACATAATTTATTTGAATTACTTGAAAACAAGCTGCTAATGTACAATATTTAAAATTTACAGTTTTGACTTCACATCAGGTACTGGTAGGCTGAGGTGTAAATTTACAAGATATACCAGTAGCACTGTTTGTACAAACTTCAACAGGTACATTACTGGTACATGTACATGCATGTTCTAAAGTTATTCCACTTTCTATTCTCTGATTCTCCATCTACTGGTATGATTTAATCAACATGTACATGTATGTACAATGTACCTTGGTACTAGTAGATAATGTTCACTTTCATATGTGTACACATGTACATGTATCTTTTGGATTGCTACATGTACAGACTTGCAAGCAACATTAACATAGGCCTTCCTGATGCAACAATGATCCAACTAATCCCTATTCAAGTACCGGTACAACTGTGCATCATACAGGTACATAATTTATGCATCGTGATTTTTTACTAATTGTCAAAGGACTGTAGCCTGTATCAACAAAGCCATGTACATGTACAGTACCGTATTTGACCTTTAAGAATGCTTTAATGCTGTGAAGCAAACTGGATTGGGTATACATGTAGAATCACTTGAGTGTTAAGGAAACATGAAAAAGGATGTTTATCGCATTGTTTCTGTATATAAAACGATAAACTATGAGTTCAAAAATATTTTTGTGTGACTTGACTGATTTCTTGGATAAATGTACTGGTAGGAGGGAAAGAATATGAAAAAGTTTGGTAAGCCACTCCACCTGTGGAATTTTATCTTCATGAGGGGTATGACATAAACGAAGGCATCAGCTTATCACATGGGGAGGGTCCAACCAGGCAAAAGCTGTACATGTAGGTGCATTTAATTCCCATGAACATTAAATCAATTTATGTGTTGAAATGAGCCAATTTTGACTTCCCTTCTCCTCGTCTGAAGCATATGCATGCGTACATGCAGTACTGTACCGTATTTTATCCCAACATTACCGGTAGCCCATCTTGCAATTCAACAGTAAAGTGCGTCCTTGGATGTGTGCTTCCCATAATAGCTATCCAAGGTCTGTTAAAGTGACTGGCAAGAAATACACTGTACTGATACATGTACATGTACATGTAAGTCAGGCAAGGCTATACAGTGGAGTTCCATTAGCTGCACCCAGAAAAAAAGGAGCGATCTGGAATAAGTGTCAGCCAATAATAAGGGCATGAAAGAAAAAAAAGCTTTTTGTTACAAATTCTAGTTTTTCCTTTTAGTAATACAGGGCTTCGTCAAAATTAACTTCTCCTACATGTACATGTCCTGTGCAAATGAAATCATAGTATTAGTAATCACCATGCAGTACCGGTATACCGGTAGTAACATCATGATCAACACAACCGAGATGCTCTTAAACACTGTATACTGCACATATGTACATGTATCTAGCAATGTACACGGGACATGTGCATCAATAAAACTCTTTTTAAATGACATTGAAATGTGCTGGTACGTCTAGGTAAGTTAATGATAAATTTATGATAATAAAATTAGTTCTACGTGAGACCTGATGAAGTTGCCAGACATGATTTATCCATCAAATGTTAATACACTGTATGTCTAATGAGTTTACGGTGGTTTTAAGCATCAATAAGTCTTAATCCATATCATTAGAGACCATTTTCTTGGTATTTACTGGTACATGTACATATACACGTATACATGTAAACATCTGTAAGCATCATCCATTCCCACAAAGATCAGCCTACAATATGTACAGTATACTGGTTCCTGGATTTTGGTACCGTAAGTGTCAACTTCAAACATTTCACCACAATGTTTAACAGAAACACTGACATTACTGTAGGCCTACATGTACATTACACAGGTACATGTAGGTTCAGAATAATACAATGAAAATAAATATCCTAGTTTTCTACAGATTGCATTACCTACCTTGACTACATGTACTGATACACTCTTATCAGTAGTAATTTGCAACGGATAAATAAATGTACCAGGTACAAAAAACTTCACTCCTTTCTGGTTATTCTCAATCTAATATTCTCACATGCAGTCATGCACATGTGTATACTGTAGTCTGTAGAAGTATTTTCTAAAGTCTCAGTCAAGGAATTCATGTAGGTCTAAGTGTTTATGTGCGTGGTCAACTTTCAGGTTTTTTTAATTCTTTCTGTGGGGTGCCAGTAGGTTAATTTCATATCGTTGTCTTGGTCATCCACTTTTTATTTATTTGATAACATTTTAAGAGAACCAATAGACAGTGATTTAGTTAGCCCTTTGGCAATCCTTCAGGGATGTTATCAGTGTGTTGTATGTCCGTGATTTTGTTCTAAATTTGTGGTTTTTATTTGTTTCCCTTTAGTTGGTTATTGTATAACTGAGACATAATAAGTAAACTGAAATTAAATGAAAAAAACATAAAACAAAATTTTGAAAAGAAACTGTACCGGTAGCCATGGAGCAAAATTACTGAGACACTTTTGCCATCAATAAAAACCAAGCAATTTTTGTTAACCACAGATGAGCAATGGACAAACTTTAAGTAAACAATTCACGCATCATTAAAGCCAACCATAATCTCAAACTGGTTGAGCAGTTCAGTGCATCATAACAGAATCTGACAGAACAGTGATGACAGAGACCTAGCATTCCTATGAGGGGAGGACGAGGTGATGCCGCTGTGTGATCACATGCCAAGCATAGATCGCAATGGAAGGATGCTTGCCATAGTACACACAAATAACCTAATCAGACATGGCTGTGTTCATGCATGACTTACTTAGCGATTAACAAAATCTGTAGGGTACATGTACATGTAGATCTTGGAAATGGATGAACTGGCTTCTGACATGTACAGTACAGCACTGGTGGACAGAGCATCCAATGAAAGAGTGTTCACTACATTCAAAGTAATGCAGCCATGGTAACATCCTCCTCTCTGCAGGAAGGCAACTTTTGTTTAAGTCTCCTACACAATACTGACAAAATCTAAAATGTAGCGAGCAAATGGCCATTGACTGCTCACATCCCAAACCATATGAAATCCTTCAAGAATCTATCTGACTAAAGATCTAACAGAAGTGTTGTTCACTGTTGGATTTCTGCTGGCTGAAAGGTGAATTGCCTCAGAAAAGGAAAGAAGCAATACCACAGTGTACAGATAGAAATATTTCATCTCAGCACAATAAAAAGTACAGGTTGTGGAGGTTAAAGAGTGTGCATGCTGATCTGCATGTCAACGCTGATCTAACTGTATGTACATGATGATCTGCATGTCAACGCTGATCTAACTGTATGTACTTGCTGATTTGTATGTCAACGCTGATCTAACTGTACGTACTTGCTGATCTGCATGTCAACGCTGATCTACCTGTATGTACTTGCTGATTTGCATGTCAACACTGATCTACCCGTATGTACTTGCTGATCTGCATGTCAAAGCTGATCTACCTGTATGTACTTGCTGATCTGCATGTCAACGCTGATCTAACTGTATGTACTTGCTGATTTGCATGTCAACGCTGATCTACCTGTATGTACTTGCTGATTTGCATGTCAACGCTGATCTAACTGTATGTACTTGCTGATTTGCATGTCAACGCTGATCTAACTGTATGTACTTGCTGATTTGCATGTCAACGCTGATCTAACTGTATGTACTTGTTGATCTGCATGTCAATGCTGATCTAACTGTATGTACTTGCTGATTTGCATGTCAACACTGATCTAACTGTATGTACTTGTTGATCTGCATGTCAATGCTGATCTACCCGTATAAATGTACTTGCTGATCTGCATGTACTGAATGTTCATTGTTGCTTGTAACATGTCATTAAAGTACACAACAACACAACATGCATGTACCGGCACATACATGTACTCCTACTCAGTACATGTTGTGATGACCAGCAAATAAAACGGGACAACACACACATGGGTAATTCTAGAAATTAGGAGTCCAAAAGTATGACATTTTGTGTCCCTGTTACATGTACCGTACATGTACATCTGACCTTTTGCTATTTGACGTGGACATATCACCGGAATTGATTTCAAACTAGTATTACTATTTGTCAGGTATATAATTTGTATTGATTCATTACTCTTGAAAATTAGAAAATGTGTTCTGAACTTACAAAGTCATATGTCAGATGTGACAGGGACACCCAAAAAAATGGACATAAACAACACAAAAAAACAATGTCAAGTAAAGGATAAAGCAAGTAAACAACCAAAAAAATTACGTTCTACGTACATGTTAAAACCTTCTAGTTTGACAAGTTGGCAATATAAAGATACAGTACCTGTCCCAGTACACCGAACAGCTACAACATTACCATGTATGAACATGTATGTAGTTGGCTAACTTTGACTTCTGAATAGTCATAAGATGCAATCATGTGTTGCACAGGTTATACGTGCAATGTCCCTAATAACAGTCCCAAATCCTCTGATTTCAATACGATTTTAAATCATAATAATATACATGAATGTTTTATGCTTGACATAAAATAGATGCATTACAACTCAAGTACAACATTTTTCGATACATCTGTCTGGAGTACATGTAACTCTTAAATGGTTTAATAATAGATGTAGCCCTGGTACCGTAACGGTACATACACGTACACGTGTACATGTATTGGTGCACTGTACATGTACATGAACACTGTACATGTACCCGTACATGTACACTGTATGTAATGGTGTACAAAATGAAGCTTTGGAGGACCTGTACATACATACAACAATGCTGGCAAATGGCAGGATATGGGAATGTTTGGGAAACTTCTGAAAATTTTAGTGACAATTTCATCTTCAATTGGAAACTTTTACGTACTGCCAACACTGGGCAATGCCCTTCATAGACAAAATTGTTTACTGAATGCTATTCAAGAACTTAATACAAAAAAATTCACAAGCTCACTGGTGCACATGTTTTAGCTATTCAACCACCAAGCCTGCTTAGGTTAGTGAAGGTCAAAATTGAAGCACCAGGTACCAGTACAGTACATGAACAGTAAACTTATGTACATGTATGTAAGGTCGCTTGTAGTTGGTATGGTTCTCATCATGGTTTGATGTTGAGGGACTGGGAGGGAACTTGGTGGACTAAAAAGAAGGGGGTGATAACAGTATTACTTGCTTGTTCCAAGGAATTCTTCTGATACATTGTTGGAAATTTATCTTTTTTCTCATTCTCTTCTTGGCAGGAAGTTCCAGACAGTGTTGGCAGCATTTTATAAAAAGTTTTTTCCCTTGGTACAGGTGCCAAAATAACACTTGGTTGGAAATGCTGAAGTCTATCGGTACTGTACATCTTCTATAAAGTTCCACCAATGGTCGCTGGCAAATAATCATGTACATGTACATACCGGTATACCAGTACATGTACAGTGTACATGTTGTAGACATGCATGATCTAATTTATTCCCACTGTGGCCTTAAACCATCCCAAGGATGTGTATTTTAACATTATTTCTCCATTCTTTCTATTAAGATTCTTCCACAAGGCTCTACAGTGTATTTCTTGCAACACCTTCCAATTTTACGCTACCCATGGTTCCCTCAGGAAGCTACATGTACCCTAATTGAATTGAACGAGACAGCCTGCCATGGAGTTACTACCAATCCTGTGTGTACCACTCAATTCAGCGACCTCCTAGGTACGTGTAATAAGTGGCTTAGCTTCAGGTAGGTACATGTACATGTATGTACAAGCTTGGGCCTGGTCTCAGTTGCTCTGAGCCTAATCCTGATGACAGAAGATATCAAGTTGCTACAGTACAAGAGCATGTGCAAAGCACGTGAATAAAACTTGTCCGAATAAATAAAATACTTTCCAGTGGATTATTCTCTGAACAGATTCCTTTCATGCATACCGGTACATGTCCGTGAACAATGTACATATGTATGTACTAGTACATCATGTACCTTGCAGTGAGTAAATGTCAAAAGCTAACAGAACATGAATAAAACATACATACCGGGTACCATACTTGTCTGCATGTTATCCTTCAGATAACCAACTGTTTTAGCTGACAAAAAACCTCCAGCATACTGGTATACCCTGGCAAATAGTAAAGCAATCAATGATGGTCCTTTGTATTCATGACTAATTTTATTTATGCACCAGAAAGAAATGTCATCATCAAACATCAGAAATGTCATTTTTTATATCATCCTAAGGTTCAGTTACAGTACGGTAATTCAGTTGCTAAACAATTTTCGGTAGGAAATGTGGGAGCTTGGTAGAAGATGAAGCCCACAGTTCCAAGGGTAAACTCAGATTACAAAAAGGCTGAGACCTGCCAACTGCCCTGTAAATTGTGTAATAACCAGATCCTTGTCATAAAATGACTGGAAAACCAAACATACAACAAGAGATTTCAATAGATTGGGACCCGCAAACATTTGCTTTTTATCTCGGTCATACCAGTATGGCCACTTTTCATGGATGGAGAGTTGTTTGGACACAATATGTAATGATGCCTTTATGTTGAGGGAATGTTGAGGGTTATGTTTCAAAAGGGAAATTTTATGTATTTTTTTCACTTTCAGGATATCATTGGCTCAAGTTTACCAGGGTATGATTAAATATTTTTAGCTGGGGGGGGGATCTTCTGACATCACATGCAGGCCATCAATGGTGCTCCTGCTACACAAAGTTTCACTTCTTTTGTAAATCAATTTTTGCTGTGACACTTTCATGGCATGACTGGCTTGCTACTAGAGTAGCTTTCAATGCTTTGACCAACCTTGATGAAAGACAAGCGTGTACACGACCCATGATGTCAACGTACACAATAACCTAACAATAGCAACAAAGTCTTGGGTGTGGCTTACATAATGTGTTCAACTCAGTGAATGACTGCTGGAATTATACACATGAGTGCATGTGCTCAGGAAGACCACAGAGGTATGGTACCAAACACCACGGTACTTCCATGGGAAGTCTAATGTTCTGATACAGGGGTACCAGTACATGAGAGGATGGAGGTAACATGTGAATACATGTAATTCTCTTGAAAGTTCATGAAAGGCACCTTCAATCAATTTGTTTAAATGCAAACCTTCAAAATTTGAGGATTTGGGATCATCAAGTCAAAATAAGCAAAGGAATTTGCAAATCACACCTCAGTCACTGTGCTTACAGTTCAAACAGTGTGCTACAATATCAGAATTAATCTCCTCTACATGTAGAGTACACTGTAGCAATGCTGTCATAGAACATGCTGAACCACACAAGTCAATCATTCTACAATCTCTTAAAGTGAAGTACAGTACTGGTCCTGTACACGTCTGTTTCTGTTAATCATTAAAAAGACAACACAAGATCAGTTACAGCTTTACAGCTTTACTAAGGAACTATCCGTGTGAAACAAACCTGTAATTTTTCCCCCAGCAACAAGGATATGATAAACTCGCTGCTGTTTGTTGACTGACTCATATGAGATGTTGTCTGTGCTCTGGCAACCCGAGAAGTGATAACTGAACCGATACGATCTGTGATTTCACATAATAATTTATGTACATGTAGCTGTCAGAGGAACACAAAAATGCATGCATGATCTGATTCATTCTTACAAACTGTACATACATGTACATACAGTACAATGTACATGTACTGTACATGTACCACCAGTGTATACAGACTTTAAAAAAAGGAAAGCTATCGTATATTGTACATTCTCTCCAGTCAAGTCAGTTGATTATTTACGTGAAAGTGTCACAAGTGATGCCAAAAATTTGCCCAAGATTTTTGTGAAAATGCAATTAATACATACTGAACTTCATTGTTTGCAGGAAGACAATAAAAAAAACTGCTGAAAGTAGTCCAGAAATATGTACTTCGTATCTATATTCAATTTAAACCATGTACACGTACGTACCGGCATATGTCCGTGGTACCAGTACGTATAGCTCTTGAACAATTGCTTAATCAAATTTATAAACTTAATTAATACCTGTAAGTCAAGAAGTACGTTTACATGTACATGTAGCTTTGATGCATGAACAGATACATGAAAGCCTACAGTATTTGGGAAATATGCCACAGCTAATAAAGTTGCCATAAGAATGCCAAGTAAAATCAATAAAGGAAGGCAGAATGAAGACACACACTGCTACGTAAATCAAACCTGAATATGATACAAGGTGGGAATTCATTAGACAAGCCAGGCAGAAATTATGAAGACAGTTGTGAAGGGATGATCCATAAATAGATCGTACATCTCACTCACTGTGTTCCACATACCGTACCAGGCAAATACATGTACATGGTTAGGCATTCAACGCGTTCAGGGAACAAATTCTTTTGTTAGGGAAATTTGAACTGAGTTGTGGGGACATTTCTGAGTCCCCACAACGTTTTCGGTCCCCACAAAATACAGTAGGTGAAATGTCGAATGTACATGTACAGGGTATGTCCCCACAACTACAGTGCAGGAGCAGGTGTAATGTACCTTCCATGGTACTGTATAAATGAGGATGTATACCCCAGTAGATGCACATGATGTGTATCATTTTCTTAAATTTAAAATGACAAAAAAGTAGCATTTTTAACTTTGAAATTTTTTATTTCATGTACCAAGAAAATTATTAAATTTTCGTGGCCATAAGTAAGCTGCAGGGAGACAAACTTGGAAATGCTGGTTTTAGGGAAACTGGGTATCAGAGAAAAGTGTTCTCATCCAGACACATAACCCATATCTTGTACTTGGTAGGGTTCAAAGTCAGGTCTCCAGGCATCTAGGAAGTAATGAAGGAATTGAGAAGAACCAACACCCTAGCCTGACTGCCCAACCTTAAACAGCTGTAGCCCAAAAAGCTGTCTGAAAACAATGAATATAGCTGTCTGAAAACAACCATCACTTTTGTCCAGGGTGAGTACATCTAACCTTTGATGAATTTAGCGGAGGTTGGCAAATGACCCAAAGGTATCCAATAACAAATTTTATGTACACATGAACTGTGTACTATTTTGTAGACTATTCAAAGTCTGCAATATCAAGTTTTCTCACTGAAACTGATAAATAATGATTAAATTTAATGATCATAAGGAGAATCTTGGTCAACTTACTGGTAGATCATGTGCAAGTTTTGCTAAAAACATTACACAGACTGTTGTAATCACCAGTACATGACATGTACAGTCCTGCCATATCTGAAGAATGACAGTGTACATTTGTATGTGTTCTAAGCTGAGCTTTATCTTTCTACTCGTGAATTACAACTTCGTGGAAATAATAAATGATTAGAAAAAGATACTGGTACGCTACACATGTACCACAACTTCATGAATAATGAGGTTAAACATGCATGGAATGTTAACAGATGCAAAGCCTTTTTTTTATTGGAAACTGACTTATTGTGCCTAGCCCGGATGACAGCTGAAGATATTAAAATGCTACGTGTATATTGTACCAGTACAATGGGATGGAGACTTATTAAGTGATTTTTTCACTCATAAGAAAATTCAAAATTTTTTATCTTTTAAATTTTTTTCTTTCACAACTCTAGGGCATATTAAGGAAAGTACAGTTTACAAATCTTAATAACTCATGCCCCCAAACTATGGGGTTCATCACGCCCACACTGCTCTCAAATGTGGCAGGTGTGATGAACCCTATTATGTACCGGTACATGTACATGTAGGTACCGTAGGTCCAACAGTAGTTCTACTATTCTAGGCATGACATGTACATCATCATGTATGTACAATAGTTGACGCAGGACACAAAATGAACATCCTTATTTTCAGTTACAAGGACACCTGTGCTCTTTGTAGGCCTAAACCGACTTAGTATGGTACTTCTTTATTTCATTCAACTTTTCGACTTCTCTGGCTTCTTACAGCTTGTGTTTGCATGGTTTAGGCCTTCAAAATCTTGGCAGTCTGTGCACTCTGGTCCATGTATGTTTTGTTCATCCGGTTTCGATTTGAAAACAAAATCAAGCAAGCAATAAACAAGTTGTTTTCCGTTTTTCTATTTGAAAATAAAAATGAAATTGAAAAAGTCATTCCTTTTTTTCGATGTGAAAATTAAAAAAATGAAAATGAAAAAAAAAAAATTCACTGAAAATGAAAAACATGATATTTTTCTTTTTCTGAGCGAAAACGAACAACAGCATAATCTATTGCTCCAAGAATGAAAAACAGTTCCATTTTTCATTGCATAGTATAAGAAACGTCTTTGTAAGCCATCAAATCAAACCGCTGAATTAGAGAAACACAAAGAATTTCTTGCCTTTATAAAGTAAAAGGAGCAGTAACTCACAAAGAAACTTCTCAAATGCTCAAAGGCCTTTTATCTTGAAAATTGCTCAGAGACGTCCATGACAGCTCCTCAAAATTCCATGGGATTAATTGGGATTCAAATTTAAAACAAGATTACTTTCGTTTTTGTTTTTAATTACTTCTTCTTTTTCCTCATTTTTCATTTTCAAATCGAAAAACTGAAAATGACTTGCTTGTTGTTTTTTGGTTTTCGTTTTCAAATCAAAAAATGGAAAAATGACTTGTATTTAGTTGTGATATATTCGTTTTTAAATTTACAGGTCTGACATTTGGCGCCATAGGGACAACACTTGATGCCCCTATGCACAAACCTATGAGACTTGTCGGAAAGAACAGTGTTTTCTAAGTAAATGCTTCAGAATTTTCTTAGCTAAATTTCACTTTTTAGGACATGTTGTCCCTTTCTGACAGCTGGTGTCAGCTGTCAGAAAGGAAGGGAAAATTTGTGTTGTCCATATAGGAAAGTCTTTCCTTTAAAATTATATTTATTTTTATTTTTTGTTTATTTTGAAGTAGGCTAGACAGCAAAAGAAAACGTGAAATTTGTACCACTTTAACAATTGCAAGAAGGCCACTTCTTCAACCTACATTGTCACGTACAGGCAGGTGCCGGACAGAAAGGATTGGCCTATGATCAAATGATGTGAGCCCACACAAAATACAGTAAGTCAAAATCAACTCACCAGGCAACGTGAATGACAAACAGCGTACAACCAGGTAACACCAAGTCATCACTTCCTAGCGACCACCGCCTACCTAAAGCAACTAAACCAGGCATCTTGGCCGACTGTTACATCTACCAGCTGACAAAAATCACATCTTATAAATCCCTGTCACAAAGAATCGCGTTCTACGATACTTCTAGTGTTTTCTAGCAGTCAATTCACCGCGTAATTCGACACAACTCCATGGCGAGATGAGAGAAACCGAATCCCGTACCAGCCGCCCCGCAACCTAGCTTTGCCACACTGTAATACGCGCGCGCTACACGTGTGTACTGTGTATTGCAGATGCTCGGCCGCGAAATAGGGCAGAGAGGGCGCTATCGACCACTTACGGAACTCCAGATAATCGGAAAGAGGGGGGCCCGGAGTTGTAATATCTAATGGTAAAAAAGACCCAGCAAGGCTGAAACGAACCTTTATTTAACCAGTAGCGTTGGCATGTTATGAAGGGATTAAAAGTGTCATTACCGAGAAAAAAATGGACAACCATTATTTTCACACACAAAGGTTATTTTGCACCCCACGCCATGACTCAAAACCTGGGTGCGTCACAATCATTTTTTTCAAACTCCCAGTAAGGATTTCTGGATTATTTGGGTCAAGCAAGTACGTGTCATTTGTCTGACAGTTCATTACAATGCTTACTGATTCCGTTTTCCGCGTACTGTATTACGGAATAGGCATGATTTGTTTTTGATTTGGTCAGTGAACATATAACTTGCGCAAATACCCGGGGGCCCGTCAGCCGTGCGCAATCATGGCGCCGTTTACGGTTTGAGAAAGGGCGCTCAGGAGTGGCGTGCATTGTCAGAGACCGTTATGACGGAGGAAACTAGATTTCCTATGCCCAGTATTGATTACCTACAATAACCAGGGTCAATAGTACAACCACTACCGGTATTCTGGAAATGTTTCTATATAGAAAGGAAGTACCCTCTCACCAACTGCTTTTCATCGTCTCTATATCAAGAGTACCGTACTATTCTGCCAAAACTGTCTTTACTAGAAAAAATAAGAAAGCAAAGAAAAACATTAGTTATACTTGTTATCGATTACTTGTTATCGTTTTTCTTTATTTTTTATATCGTCACGCACCCCTTAAATCGCACTCACCTTTCAGTGAACGTTTAGCGGATGCGCGCTCTATTGAATAGCCAGCGGTCACTTGTATCGTTTGTTTGTGTTCAAGAGTTTTGCGAAAGACCCAAAATGTTGGAAATTAATCCTGTAATCTTAGTTTATGAGTTTTAGAAGTAAACGGCCTTTTTTCGGCGAACTTTCCTGGACACATTTACTAGAGTTTGTGTTGTGAGTCCCCCTCCCCCCAAAAAATTCAGGTCATCTAACAGTTCGCCCTCTATTGTCTATTATGTACTTTAAAAAATCTGCACTAGCAATGCCCTTAATCAGCTTTATTGAATCCATTAGGGGCCATTTTACAGAGCCGAATATAAAGCTTGCCCGGCAATGCCCGCCTTTATTCTCCCTGGTGTCAATAAAAGGGAGCTGACCCCGGCATTTGTATGGCGGCTCAGTAAAATGGCCGCTGGTAGGCTTCTATTTCATACAAAGATGTTGCAAGTCCAGGTTTGTTTTATATACGTCCGTGCTTAAACGTGTCTCTTCTTCAACCTCATCCAACAGCGACCAAATCGCCAATTACAGGATGGTACGTGAAAATTAAATAATATACGACATTTAATTAACAAATAAATAATTAACACCAAAAATTCCAAAATTCAAAAAAGACATTACAATTAAATAATACAACTGAAATTGTATAGATAACGCAAAAGCTGCACATTCATAAAATTTTTCACATAAAATTGGATTAACTAGACGAAATTGCGTGGTAGAGCTGCTTATACGAAAACTTCCAAGGCTTGCAACACCGAACAAATCACACCTCCCATGGAGTCGGTTGTAGGTCGAGGAGATTCTGGAGTCAAAACCATGCTTTGTGACCTCAACACGACTCCGTGGGACATGTAAGATGTGCTATATAGTTAGCAAGCCTTGTCCGTCTGCTAGGTACATGTAAGCTAAATGGATTAGCATCGGTGACATTGAGAAGATTGTGAAAGTGTTTGTACAATAAACATTCATTGACAGATGGTCTCATGGAGAGTGGTATACATTGTACCGCTCACACAATGGATAATATTCAAGATTACAGTTATTTCTATGCATATTCTTATACATGAAATAAAGAAATTTACGTTGAACTCTTTCAATTCTGGTAGCCTGATGGCAAGAAATGGAGTCGAATATTACTGTGCAGCACTCAAGGTGTGGTTTAACTAGGGTACAGTACAAGGTTCGAAGTGCATGTTCATCCTTAATTTATCGAAAATTACGCCAAATTAAACCAGACATGCGGTTAGCCTTTTTGATGACACAATCAACATTGCGAACAAAAGTAAGCCGTGAGTCAATGAAAATACCTAGATCCTTCTGAGCAGCAACCTGATTGAGAACAGTATCGTTTATGTGATTATTTGAACCAAATGGCTTCCTCTTGAGGGTTATGGAAATGAAACTACACTTACGTATACTGATAAACAGCCGCCAGGCCACAGACCAATAATAAAGCTTGTTTAAATCTTGCTACAGGCAAAAAAATGTGACGAAAGATTTTTAGATCATCAGCAAACATTAAACAGTGATTATTCAAATGCTGCGAAATGTCGTTAACAAACAAGTTGAAAAGTAATGGACCGAGAATTGAACCTGTGGTATTCCAGAAGGCGCCGAATTCCATGATGAACAATGTCCATCAACAACTACTCTGTGTTTTCTGTTGAATAGGTAATTCTGAAGCAATAACGAGAAATTGGGATGGAGATTATAATTATGACGTCAATTTGAACAAAAAAGATCATGTGAAACACGGTCGATGGCTTTTGAGAAATCTGTGTACACAACGTCCAACTGCTGTCCCTGGTCAACAGCACAGTATGCCCCCTGCAGTAGTGATGTTAGATTTGTAGAACAGTCCTTGACTGAGACAAACCCAAGCTGCCGCTCAGAGAGAGCAGGATGGACATGCTTCACGATACATGTATGTTCATACAGTTTCCTCTCAAAGACCTTTGACACATGAGAAAGAAGAGAAACTGGTCTGTAATTGGCTACATTTTGTCCTTTGCCAGATTTGTGAATAGCAACCAAATTGGCAACCTTCCATTGAGAGGGTAGGTGCCAGAACAAAGTGCCATTCGAAACAACGTTTGCCAATGGAGCACCAAAAATACCAGCATAAGATTTCAGCAAAGAACCTGATATGTTGCCTGGTCCACTGGCTTTAGAAACTTTGATTTCTGAGAGTTTCTCAAAAACACCAGAGTCAGTTATTTGAGTGGCTGACATGGTGGGCAGGTTGAAGGTGTGTAGGGCTGGCCTGGTGCTGGACTGTTCGGAATCCGACAGATAGACAGGCTGGAAGTAGTCCGTGAGTAGCTCAGCTTTTCCCAGTGGGTCAGATGCTTCAGTTCCTAACAATAATTCATTTTGCAGGACGGAGGGCAGAGTGTGTCGGTGACATCTGGTTTTGATGAAGGTCCAAAAACGTTTTGGGTTGTCACCAATGTCTTTCGCAAGAGATGCTAGATGGTCAGCGTACTTGGTTCTTGCCAGGCGCTTGAATGATATTCGGGCTTCCTTTAACAACTCTTGGTTTTGTGTAAGTGGATTTGACATTTTCCTTCGAAGTGCATGTCGTAGTTCATCATTAAACCATGGGGGAGAGTGGCAATAATGGAGAATTACAGGGACAACATCCAACATAGCTGCCTGTACTAAATCCTAGAGAAGAGATGTTGCCTCATCACTCTTATTAACAGCATCCAAGATATTCCATGGGGTGTTCTGCTCAGGTCATTCAGGTCCGCTTTCCAGAAGTTGAAGACAGGACGGGAGGTTGGGGGTAAACTTAGTGCGACTATAAATGCCGAACTGAGCTCTGATAGAATTGTGATCCGATTGGAAGATATTGTCCCCAGTTTCGGATGAAACTTTCAAATGTTTTGAGTGAAGAACAAGATCTAAGATGTTGGTGCCTCTGGTTGAATTAAGATTGGCTTGATGGAGATTATATGTGGTCGTCAGGTCAATAAAGGTGTCGTCAATGGCAGATCCACTGGATCCATATACACCGGTATCAGGGTTCCATTCCAGTGTTGGAAGGTTGAAGCATGGAGGAAGGACCCCAACCCTTCCTCCATGGTTGAAGTCACCAACAACACAGACCTTTTGATAATGCTCAGAAATAAACAACGGTGATTTTGATAGTGCCTCGAGCGAGTTATGGCCTGCGTTAGGGGGTTTGTAAAAAAAAAACCAATGGCAGCTTTGTTTCGCTGCGACAGCCGAACTTCCAACAATAGAAGCTTCAAGTCTGGGCGCTCCAAATCCTCTCGTCTTTTGCACTCAATGGAATTGTGACAGCCTAGAAAAACCCCTCCAATACGGCGATTACTCCTGTCGTTAACGAAAGACTGTAAAGCCAGGGATGGCGATCTTTGAGTCAGAAACATCTGCGTTTAATCAAGTCTCAGTGATGGCAAAACAATTGAAGGAGCCATTTTGGTGGAGATGAGCAGTGAAGGTGCCATGAAATGTGTCCAGTTTATTCTTGAGGCTTCTCACATTCTGCAGATAGATGTTCAGGTTCACAGAACTGGAATGATTACCATGGCCATTGAATCCATTCCCATTTCCCGTGCTGCTGGATGGGTTTGGTGCACACTGATCAGGACCAGGATGTCATTAAAATTAACTCAGTGAAGCACTTCAGGGGTTCAAATAGGACCCTTCGCTTATTATGGTAAGCTTCAAAATGTTACTTTTTTTGGGTTTTTTGTCAAGTGAATGGATATTAATTTTAAAAAGTAGTGGATCCATTTCTAGTGTTCGTTATTCATTTTTTCCTTAAAGAGAGCTAGATTACTTGGGTTGACACTAGGTTGCCCATATTCATGAATAAAGGTAGTCAGTGGTAGGATGGGATATGCGCCAACCTGATAGGGCACAGATATAAACCCAAGGGTGTAGGAGGGGTGTGGATAGGAATGGGCGTGTTCACTAACTTGTGGAGGTGGTTGCAGGGCGTACAAATAACAAAGAACATGACAGTAAATGTTGGGATGGAATTAGGTCTACCAGCTCCAGGGCGGTGTTCTTGAAGGACATTCAGACTAATGTACATGTATTTGTGGATAGGGATATCTTACAAATTATTTGTTCATTATTATGATTACAGATTTATTTTTGGAGGGGGATTGAGAGACAAGGTCGATGTGGATAGTTAATAATGGAGTCATGGGGTGTACAGCAGAGGGGACAGACCACTGGAGCATATGGGATGTCATATTTAGTGTTTGGGCTGGTGAAGACTGCAAAAACTGACAAGTAAATAACCAAAGAACACGTTAAGAGACTTTACTTGTAATTTATTATGCAAAGATGTTAAATAGTGACAGACCGAGGAACTTCATATTATAAAAAGTAAAAACACTGTCCTTTATTAAAAATCATTTGCCCGTTACTGATTTAAGAAAATTATTCAAATGATCTGGAAATAAGTACTGGAAATGTGAAGTTTGAAGCTATTGAAATTGCTTTAAAAACTCAAAGAATATAAGCATATCGGGAAAACGTTTTGTTTATTTTTCAATAAATTAACCTAATGTTAATTAATGCAAAAACCGGAAACAAGGTATTAATCTCCTCTTAGACAATCAGATGGAGTACAAAATCTCTTTCATTTTGGAAATTGTTTCATTATGAATGTTTTTACTGCCCCAAGGGTAACGTAATTTATTGCTTTTAGGCGAAATGCTTGTCTTGAGCTAATCATATCGATGCCCATGGTTACCGATCGCAACCAAGCAGACCAATTGCGATTTGCATACTTTCAACTTGCTATGACCAACGATGCGACCCTTGGACGTGGAAGGCTTGATTTTGACTACCAGATAGCATTTTTGTGATATGAATTATTATTATTATTATATTTTGGGTATTGACACCAAGGATTCCTCAAAAGCGCCCTGGGCACTGTAGTTCGCAAGCCTGAGTTACAATTTTAGAGGTGGGAGGAAATTCCCAAAGGAATATTCTGGGTAAAACCCATGAAATCAAGTAGGGAATGAAAACCCAATCCACATGTGGACCGGGCCAGGATTCGAACCCGGGTCGCAGAGGGGGAAAGAACCACTATGCCAACCTGACTCCCCCAATGCGAAGTCACCGGTTATTTCATTAATTATTGAGCAGAAAATGTGAGATGAGGTAATAAGCAAGTTGGCGTAGTGGTTCTTTCCTCGCCTTCCACCTCTGCGGTCCGCATTCACGGCTCGGTCCACATGTGGATAGAGTTTTCAGTCCCTATGATGACTCCGTGGGCTTTACCCAGAATATTCCTCTTGTGTTTCCTCCTCTAAAACTGTAATTGCTTCTCATCGTTTCCTCTCTACAAGTTGGAGTGATATTTCCCCTGGGATGCTTTGCCAACTTTACGATACAGGTAGATACATAGATAGCTTTAACTGGATGTGTGTCTCAAGCACCCGAGAGACTTATAAATAATTTCCCCGAATTTTCGAGGTGAGGGTGAGGACTGCAACTTTTCCAACCTGTCCGCCAAGTTACAATCAAGGGCGCCCTCTATCAAATAATGATAAAATGTCAGGTAGTCTCCTCCATGCTAATATAATGCGTACAGTACGTGCGTGTCTTACTACATTCTCGGCCCGAACGCTGATGAAGAAAACACGCCTGACAGGAATGTTGTCTCGACTTGATGTAACCAAATTTCACTTCACGGCATGATCGTTGTTTTTTCAAAATATCAGTATAAATGAGGTTATTATGTCGGTCCTGAAGTTGTGACTTACATGTAGCTACATCTTATTACAGCTTTGTTCTTGAAAGGTAATTTCGTTCAAAAGAGATAGGCCTAGGCCAAAACTGTAGGCCCCATTGACATCCGTACAGTAGCGTGGGCCACGGGCCTAGGCCGGCGAGATCGAGATAAACTTTCAGCATTGTTCAGGGTTTGCCCAATTACCGTAATTCAGGCAGACCATTTCCCACTTGTCCTTGACCATGTTCACACGTCCGCTGGTTTCTATCACATCCTGGTTGTGTGGTAAGTATTGTTTCATCCTATTCTCGGAGTTACTTCAGGACTCTGTCATGTGTTTGGACGTGTCCGTTTGTAAATTGTAGGGCCTCCTGACACTGTTTTGTGTGGGAAACAGAACAGGTCACTATTGTGTACATGTAGGTACTAGGTGATCATGGTGCTTCTCTTTGGACATTCATTCATAAATCATACTTCATAGTTCATATGGTAGGCAAATCTATTAACAATTGTATCTTAAGAGCTGCATGAATGCTTGTGGAAGTTGTGGCTCATCATTCTGCCTCTCTGTAGTAACATGTCCAAGACAACCAGCCCCATTGACATTGTACATTACATGTACAGATGTATGTATGTATGTAACATGTCTTTTCATTAGTCTTTTCTTATTTGTAAAATAATGTCAGGACATAAGGTAGAAATGCAACAAATTTTATTGTTATGGAAAGAGTTCCATATTGCATACGTTTTTTTGAAATTGTGCAAATTTGAAATGTGCGTGTGCAATTTTCAAATTATGCTCAACCACGGATACATGTACATGTTTTGCCATAAAAATTGTGCACAGAGATAAATATTGTGTGAACCACAGGCAACAGTCTACTCGTATCCAAGTGACTGACATCAACTACATGTTTTGCATGATTTTGTTTGGTCTGTTTTGCGCGTGATGTGTGTGCTGCATGTACAGCGTGGCACGTACTTACAATGTATGGGGCCAGAGCATGGTCACCCATGAGAAATTTCACCATTTAAGCATTTTGATGAATCTTTGCCATGTGAAACAATTAAATTCCCCCATTGACATTTAATTCGGGAAATTTTTAGAGCCATATGTACATGTATTTACATGTATGATTATAACGATGAACAAAGAAATTGACTTGAGCGGGATTTGAACCTGCGACCTCTGGAATACTGTACCAGTGCTCTACCAACTGAGCTGACCCAGCCGTATGTTAGTGGTTCTTCCCATTTGTATTGATATCTCTGTTCGGGGGGCGCTAGCCAGAAGCTAGCGCCCCCGAACAGAGATATTGATTCCTGATATATAATTTTAGGGAAAATTATTAATGTCTATACATTTAAAATCTTCCTATTTTGACCATGAAGTATCCAGTATACTTCATTACCTGTGTGGGCCACGTGGCCCATTTACCCTTTTACCCATTTGTCACTTTGCCCATGTGCTACCAGTACTTTATTTACAGTATATTACAGTACTTTCAAAAGTAAGCTGAAATCTTGTCTACTGTGATAACGTGCCATTCTCTGTACAAACCTTCATCTTGATTAATTATTCTTATGTCGGTCTGTGTCCACTGTTTTCATTCCGTATCGTTCATTTCATCGAGGGTCCGTGATTTTATTCGTTTATCACCTTGTGATTACACAATGTAGAATTTTTGTTTCATTGTTTGTATTATTTGAATGTATTGTATGTCATTTGTTAGATGAGCTAGCCTAACACAAGCCTTTGCTTTGTAGGCGTTTTCCCCCTCTTCTTGGTTTCTTTATGATTATTAATACATTTGTTTGGGTAATACTTCATGACTATTTAATACTGTATTACCATAAATGTCTTCAATGTTAGTTACAACCTACTCCCAGAACGCTGGGGTTCACTGTCCACCGCTTTCTCACAAACGCGGCAGATGACAGATCCTGCAGTTCTGAGGTTACAGTAGTTGTAACCTACTGGCAGCTTTGTGGCTTGACTGAATTCAACATTGCGAACTAGGCCAGTGCTGGGTACCCAGGTACCGGTACCTGTACCCACCCATCAATATCAAAACCTGGTTCCATTTTTACGGGCTGGGTACCCGTAAAAAAGTCCATATGTACAAAATGTATGTAAACTTTAAACAGTGAAGGGTACAATTGCTGAAAAATCAATGTGCAGCTGAAAAATCCGGTCCCATGGTCATAGCTCCGCTTCAGAGATTGACAGAGCTGCTTTTCTTACAAATTAAAGGTAACACATTGTTTCAGAAAAAAAGGTTGGGGAGATTCCCCTCAAATGTTTAGAACAATGTGCTGCTTTCTATGTACAAAAACTGAGCCCTGTTTTGGCACATGGTCCACGGGATTTTTCACAATGCCATTTGGTAAGAGTTCTTTATATTTTAAGGGTACCCATGTACATGTACCCGGTATTGACATAAAATGGGTACCGGGTTCCAAAGACACATGTACCGGTAAATGCACACCCCTATTAATAATTAAGAACCCAACAACTTAACTTGAAATGACTCCGCTCAAGTTGTTCAATTCAGTACTACTCACAGCTCCTTCGAAAATAAAAAGGGGGTGGGGCTTCCAAACTTATCGCTAAAAGGAAAATTGAGGAGCCCACACTGCAAGCTTTATGAGAAAAAAATTTGGAACTATTCTGTGGATCCCTTGAAAGGCTTGGGGATGTATTCCACATTTACAAATCAATTGGCAGTGTTCGAGGGTTACAAGTGTAATTATTATGAAAGCATTGTAATAAAATCAGATATTGGCCAAGCAAGATAAATTGTCCTCAATACAATTGAAGTGTTTTGTTGCAATAATGGTACCAGCAAATTTTCAAATTGTACTTTGCCATTTGTTCCAGAATATAAAGACATTAATTGAACACCTGATACTGTGCGTTCTATTGATTTAATTCTCAGACCTTCAAAATATCATTTTGAGAGAAAATTATATAATGGTACATGTGCTTACTATACCGCTATGTACATGGTGTATGTAACTTTGGACTTTTGTGCACTTTTGGAAGTCCTTCTTTTATAGGCATTCTTCAGTTTAAAGTTGTCCATGTTTTTGTCCTTGTCTTTTTTTTACATTTTAGATATGAAATAGGAAACAGGTGCTTTGGCGTTGGAAAGCTTCTGGATACAGGGGTTGAGTTACTATAGTACCGGGTACTTGCTTATCTGAAATCAGACCAGCAAATAATCCACGATTGATGTATTCCATACATGAACATTCAACAGACTTGTATTTGTAATCCCTTGAATTACATGTATGTCAGTTTTTCTGCACCTATTGCTCACTGTGATGTACATGTACACACGTGTATTAGTATGTGTGTATGTACATGTGCTAGCTACATGTACATGTAGGTACATGTACAGACAGTACATCTACATGTAAGTAAACTACATGTTGATAGGTTTCCGGTAGCACCATGGATATCTCTCTTTTTTGAGCATGATAAGGTTCTGAAAAGAACCCAAGGTACTCAACGTTTCAGACAGTGTGCTCTGTCCGTCATCAGGAGAATGTTGACATGAATACATACATCTGTACATGCAAATGTACCAATACATACATGTACAAAATACATGTATTGTGTTTGTTTTACGGGTACATGTACATGTACATATGTAGCTTATATAATGTTGACATATACACTGATGTGGTTATGTACTATTTAAATATAAATGTACCTGTACCTGTAGACTGCGCAATTATCACCTTTGGTTTACACTCTGAATTTCAAAAACAAATAACTGTACTGCAGGTGCAACAGCTTATACATACATACTTCCCATGTACAATGTATGTACACATCCCATGAGTTGGTTTGAAACAGAATAAAATCATATGTCTACATCCCACACACATGTACAGTGTACTTGTACATATAATACAAGTTTGAAGTAAATGCTCAGTAAAGAGGGATGTACACTTGGGGTTGTTGTCGTGTTCATGTACTTGGACTATGATTACTTTGTGTTTGTACTAGTATTTGAATGTGGAAGCCTCTTTCTTTACTGTCAGTATAATGTACTTGTATCCATGAATCCTTGTGCAGTGAAATGATGAACTTAGTTCTGACAGGTTAAATGATTCATTGCACATGGATTCAACTTGCGGAAAGGAACATTCCATCCGTCACCTCGTGAAGATATTCCTACCATTTTATGCGTAAATATTTATAATCATTGCTGTGATTAGGGAAAATATAGGACGGGGCTTGATGGACCAATCTATCAAATTACATGTACCAGAATCTGTTGATGAGAGATGCACATGGCAGGCGTACATGTATACTGTATGTACAATAGTACCAATGTGTTTTGTAGTGTTTTATGTACCCGTAATGAAACACAGATTCTGTTTTTTATTGACAGGTATGATGCTGGTAAGATTACCCTAGACAGACAACAATCTGATAGGTTCATGATTTACGTACAGTATTGGATCATCTGGCACAGTCTATGTGCAGGAACTACATACATGTCAATGGTGGCATTAACCAGTAAAACGGTTCAGTCCTCCACATCTGTTCAGTCCTGTGATTTACAGCTTCTACGTACATTGATTCTGAGGAGTCTCAGCAAGTGGAGATGTGACCATGTCCCAAATGGCTTCCATGACATCTGACTTCTGAGCATGTCCTGTGAGTACCGAAGGAGAGATATATTTCTCATCTGCATCCAGCGAGGTTAATAGTTTCCCGCCACTACAAAGCAGCATGAAGAAAGCAAGAGGACCAAAGTTAAAACTCCGATACCGACGTTATTACATCATTCTATTCTCCATAATCCTGTTTGGACTAGTCACCACAGGTATACTTCAGTTCTGGCCACATTTCCTGATGGAAAGCGACGTGGATCACCGTCTTAGATATGTCATTCCGGACCTCTTAAATCTACCAGAGGTCGTCATTTCCAAAAATATACAGCTGCCGGAAAAAGGCGACTTAAAATGCCGTTACTACAACTGCTTTGATGTTTATCGGTGTGGTTATAACCTGAATCGTATTGGTGTGTATATTTATCCTTTACTGAAATACATTGATGAAGATGGGGTTGAGATTACGAACAGAATATCCAAGGAATTTTATGAGATTCTTATGACAATAGCAGAGAGTCCATACTTCACTGCAGACCCAGAGAAAGCTTGTTTGTTTGTGCCTGCTGTTGACTTTTTGAATCAGGACTCCACCAGAGTTCAGGAAACGGGACAAGTCCTGGCTCAACTTCCCAAGTAAGTGTTCTGCTCAAATGTACTATGTACATGTACATGGACTGTATATTTCTTCCGTCATCTTTTGGTACCGGAAATCTCTTTATAGTATGCCTGGTACATACTGATACGTATGTAGATCCTTGTTTTGAAGCAATCCTTTTGACAGTTTAAGTCATGAATTTTAAGATTTATGGCTTTCACGATAGGTTTTTTACAACAGCAGTCTCTGAATTTAAAGTATGGTACACTTACAGTACACCATTGGTCAAATCTCAAAAAAAAATTGGACTGTTGTATTATCTTTATTTTTGATTGTTGAAAGAATTGTAAGTTCAACTTGAGTCAATCCTACACATGTACCGGTATTTCCAAGAAAAAACCCAGAAAGCTCTGTTTTCTGGCGATTGTCAGCTGACCATTGTTGGAAAGTACATGTACTTGTACGTATCGTTTGTTAAAAGTAGCTCACCCATCAACATACATGTATGCCAATTTGTGTGTGTACAGTTGTTGCACATGTAGCAGTCTAAATTAACAGATAATACACTTTACATGTACATTGTCTAAAAGCCATTAAAACAATATGTTTTGTCAGCATTTGCCAAACTCATTGAAATTGAAAGAGGAGGGAAACAAGTGGAGAATACAACTTACAATAGAATTTACAACATGTAGATCAGGTCAAAGTTGAATTTGTTCATATCTGCTGGGCAGATTGACCTTGTATGTACATTGTTCACTCACTAAAGAATATCCTCTGGTCTGTGGATTTTGAGCAAGACAAATTATACTTTCACAGTTGAAAATGAACCATGTTTTTATTGATTTTTCTCAAAGCAGTGATCTGAAAACACGAAAGAGGTCAGTGTAATGGTGACTTGGCTAAACTTGTAAAAAGTTACGCAAAAACCCCCAAAACATTAACAAACTGGTGATGTACCCTGTATTCTCCCTTCAAACTCCATGGGTCTTTGGAGTTACATGTAGGAAGGCTTTCATGTTCAAATGCCACTGCATACATGTACATGTACCGGTATGTGTAGACTGTACCTTGTGCATGTGCATGTATATGTAAATCTGTGTGTTTACCCCCACCATGGTAGCACTCTGTAAGTTAATGCTTCCTGGAATGCTAAATCATACCAAAGAGGATTTCTAATCCCTTTTTTTTCTCCTTCATCTGTTCATGTTCAGTTGGTGTGTATTCCATCAGCAACTCACTGTATCTTCACAACCTCTGCCCTGAAGACAGTGATACACTTTTCCTTCCACGCTGATGGAACCTCTCTTTGTGAAAAGAAAAACAGGATTTGTTTTCTGTTGAGTGAAAAAGTGGATGGAATCCACAGACAGTATGGGATTAAGCAGTAAGAGATGGGCGGTCAGGTATTGAATAGAATAAATCCTGTATCTACATGGGGTACAGAAATTGTGCATGTACATGTAGTGGACTGGAGTTAGATCATAGAGCTTGACTAATTATCCAAAGCACGTACTGTACACGTACAATAATGTACAGTACACATGTACATGTACAAATACTCTTACTCGTACATGTATATATGTGTACATGTACAGTGTATGTACAGTGTACATGTACATTGCAGCTCTGTGCATGGAGCTACTATGTATGGGTCTGTTGAACCAGTACATGTGCATGTACGTGTACACAATGTCCTGATATAGTACATGTACATGTACATCGCATACTACAGTGTATGTGTACATGTGCATATATATACATGTACGTTCTTTGAGAAATACAGGATATCTACTGGTACATTGTACAGTGTACATGTAAGTACAAGTATACACATTGTTTTGCTGTATCAATGATACATGTACGTATCAGTTGTGTCTTCAGCTTAACATCATCCCCTATCCTCCCCAATTCCCACTGGTGGTTTTGCCTGATTTAGTAGATGGTCCAGTTACAAAAAGTGCATTGATTTTGGATTGGGTAAGTTACCAATAAAGATGTACTGTTCATGTATGGTACCGGTACTTTACCAGGTGTACTCTTGGAAAAGGTGGATTCACTTACAGGTACATGCATGTACATGTACAGTCTACTTCTAAATGCCCAGGGCAATTGTATGCATTGCTGCTACCAACTGCCACATTGGTGCAGACGGTAAATACATTAAATCCAAGGATTTCAATCCACTCTGTAACATTTGACCTGTGGTTGAAAAAGATTGCACTGTTGGGGGAAGGATGGGACAACAGGTGAAGGAGAAAATCGGATCAGATCGAAATCTGGTTGGGTAATTTGTGCTTCAGTAGATTGTGTTTGGTATGATTTCCAAGCAGCCACATACCAAGTTAGCCTGTTCAACTACATGTACATGTACATGCACTATCCATTTGGATAGTGCGCTTCATGAAAATCAGTGAAAACACACTCTAGAGTGTGAAGCCCACCTGTTGCTCACTTTTAATTGTAGGTTAAATGTACAGAGACATCAGTGGGACCAGATCCTTAATCTGCACCAATTTCAGTTTCACATATTAATGCTTTGTATTTGGGAAAGCTTGTGTTCTCATCACTACTAATGCTAGAATGCAGGAATATGTACATGTATATGTATACATGTACATGTACATCATTACTGCACATGGAAATCTCTTGGTGTCATTGTTTTTTAACTAAGGAAAAGCTGTTGTTTTGTTACATGTACCTCTAAAAGTTTCTACCGGAATTTTTTTGTGTCTGTTCCGTCTGTACTCTGTGTTGTCTTGTATTTGCAAAGGTTTTTTGTAGGATAATTTCCAATGATTCAGTCATGTCAGTAGGGAATACACTTTGCAGAGTGCACAAGAACATGTACTGTACATGTACATGTAATGCATGTACTGTACAATGTACATGTACTGTGCACATTTCGCACCAAGGCAGATTTGGTGTCTTTTTTCAGTTAGAAATAACATACATGTAATTAATACATACATGTAATCACGTACACTAAAAGAAAATTTTAAAAGAAGATGGCCGACAAGTTGTGAAGTCACAGAAGAGGTTAAAGCATCGATCATGAACATGTTCAGGAATTACTATAGACGACCCTCATTTTGCCCACATGTACAACTTGTATCAGTTGGCAGCTAAAGTATGCAGAAATATTTTGGTTTGTTCTCGATTTCACCTCCAGTTTGTTCAAAATGGACATTTTTCCCATTAATTTTAAATGAGGTTGTATTTTCAGTTAGTATGTATGTAGCACAGGTACTATCTGGTGTTCAGATGTAGCTGTGTGGGATTTGTAACACTTTGTGAAATTCTTTCAGCCACTCGTAGGAAAGACATGACTGTGACATCATAAGAGTAGACCCTATACAAGGTACCGGTATCTTATCCCTCATTCCTAACTGTCCCATCATTCTGCTTGTACCCCTCTGGTTCAGGTGGCATGGAGGTACAAACCATCTCTTATTCAACATGCTGCCAGGATCATCTCCTGAATTCAATACTGCCCTCGATGTCCGACGAGGGAAGTCCCTCTTGGCTGGGGGAGGGTTCTCTACCTGGACGTATCGGCCCAATTTTGACATCAGTATTCCTGTGTATAATCCAGATGTAGCTTCAATTTATTTATCGGCCAAACCGGATGGGTGAGTATGTACATGCACATGTACACTGTGTGCACAAATATTGGGCTTGTTAGCTAACCCTCCTTTTGCTGTAACCATCAATAACAGTCAAAACTTCCTTCCATTTCCCCTGTACAGTACGTAGACATATCATGTGTCACTTGACTGATTTTGACTGATAAGACAACTGTGTTGAGAATGCATCTTTGCATACATGTAGGAGGGATGGCTGGCTAGCTACATGTACCGTAGCCAGTGTACATGTATGCACATGGTAGTTACCGTGTGTTGTATTGAAAGTATGATACATGTACCAGTGTTACTGTACAATGTATGTCCAAATCTTGTATCCTCGGAAACCAATTTACTAAAGACAATATTACATTAATTTGAAGTTGTTTATAGTCATACAGTTTATGTACTGTCTCTCAGTGTATTCCTGAAGAATGTAATTATTTCATTCACAGTTCCTTATTTAAACTGCTAAAAATCTCCTGACTCTGGGAATTTTCTACATACATGTAGAGTCTGTGCTTTTGAGTATTTACAGAAATGCTCAAAAAACTTTGTTTAAAACTTTGAAATGAAGTTTAGAAGATTCTTCTGTGCTCTTTGACACCATCTAAAAATTCATTTCTGGAAAAAGCATGATGCACCTGTGCAGTTAGTTCATGAATCTACCTGTATGTTGAATACACTCGGCATATTTATCTCCAGTCTGGACTGACAGGGTGAATCTCTGGTTTCCTCTTCGTATCCAAGATAAATTTCCTTCTTGGAAGATCAGTGTTGATGTTTTCCCAAAGGAAACGTTACTCATTTCCCCATTGTTTCCAATTCTCCATTTTGGTTTTCATGTCTAATTTAACCTTTTATTTTACTTTTTCCCCCATCTTCAGCTTTGTTAAACCGTTTTTAGCCATATCTGCACAAGCTGGAATTCACTTAGATTTTAGAGATGAACTTAACGCAATTGCCGCAAACCATAGGGACTTTCTAGTGCTGGACAAATGCCAAGATGTGTCAGCCTCATCCAAAATGTGTAAAGACACAACTCAGTACAACTATCCATACATATTGCAGGTAAGACATCTTGACCTGTTTGGGAAAGGATTATGTTGAACAAAGAAAAGTGACCGACAGAGGATTAGAAAATGGACCAAAGTGAAAAGCCCACCCTGGTTCTGTCCCATCTGAGCTATCCATTTGTGCCTCTCAGCTCTCACAATTTGTTTTTGTGTTCTGGGTACATTTTATCAATCTCACAAAGTGACAAAACTTCCCTATCATGCAAAAGAGACATCTGAGAAAAATGTGTTTTAACATACCCGGCATGACCTTTTTCATCTTAAATTTTTGACCACTTTTGTTTCACGGACTGGAGAATTTTTTTGCATAGTCATGCAAAGTTAAGTTTGAAAAATGCTTAAAATCCACACTAATTTGTGATTTGTTGTTTTGATTAAACAGTAATTCATTAACAAAAGTTTCTTACACTTCGTAAGATTGTAAAACCTGTAGGTCTTACTTTTTCCCCTGTTGAATTTTAATATACGTAGTTTTTGTCACTTTGTGAGATTATATACGCAGTACGCACAAACAACATTGTTACATTTTGTTGCATTCAACATGCACCCAGGTGTTCATGTTCAATATCGTTCGCATACATGCACACAGTATCTTGACATGACCAGAGCTGTGTTTAGTTTCTATTTTTGCCCTGGAACAGAGGAGGTTTTTGCTACTTCATGAGACCAAAAAACTCTAGAGACCGTGCTCTTTGTCAAAGCGTGATGTCATAAAATTATGTTGCAGGTCTATTATATCCATGTACATGTATGCACGCTGCCAAATGTGGCCAGGAATCAAGCCCAATGTCACAGTGTTACATGTACCAATTACACAGACCTGAGAAGTGACTGTTATCTAAAGTGGCTGCTATGATGTGTCGCAAATCAATATGTGTTCTGAGTTTTACATAATACAATTTGAGTATTTTCCACACAATAGTTCATTTACATTGGGAATGTTTCTTGAAGATTAAGTTTAAGCGGTGCATTTTTACTTCAAAAAGGGAAAAGACAGCAAGAGCAGCAAGTTATGTGAAACATCTCATCCCTCAGTGATGTAGATGATGTTACTATGGTTACAAGCCAATTACGTTAAATTTATATTTAATGAGGTAGGCCTTTTATACGTAAGCCATTAACGATGGAGTTTAGTAAGCAATGCATGATCCAGTAATTTGTGTGTTTCTGGAATCTGCCCCCCTATTGTTTCATATGAGCAAGCCTTGTCTATATTAGATTCTTCCAAGCTAATTAAGTAGCCAATTAAAAAGGCCTTTTTTGAAGGCTACTCATTACCCGCCATTATTAAGGGATCACACACAATACACCTACATGGTAAAAAAAGAGTGGGGAGAGTTAAGGGACAGTCTATAATTCTCCTTAATTCATCTTGACGGAATTGAATAATGACTTATGGTCACAGTTTTTCTGCGCTTGTTTGGTATCTTGACTCCGTAATGCTTCTCTATTTGAGTAAGTAAAGATCGCTCTGGGCATTTTTGAAGTCTGAATATTTTACAAATGCCAGTGCACCAGCCGATGTTTGGCAAAACTGCAGGGTATCAGACATACTTAATGATTAGCCTTCCTTCATCCTTTTTGATTGGCGTATAGGAAGCCACATTTTGTATCATTCTTCGACGGTCTCGTCTGGGTCAGGCTGCTCTCAGTGATGCCTTACAAGCTGGATGTATTCCTGTGGTCATGAGTGACACGTATATCATGCCGTTTTCAGAGGTCCTGGATTGGCAAAGGTATGCAGTTAACACAGGATGAGACTTGTTATGTCGGTAATAATATTACTTGCCTCCTGAATCCACTTCTGGTCATGAGGTTATTGCGCAATTTTATTTGCTCAACCTCCATCTTGGTTGTGTCTTTGACATCTATACATGTTCATGTTCATGTATGTGCTTGTCTAAAAACTTGACACACTGAAGGCCTTAGCTTAATTATGCTCCCCTGTGTGTAGGGTCCAAATTGAGGAGAACCTAAACTTGTTCAAGTTTTCAACAGGAATTCAATTTTTAATTTTGTTACATTTTAGGTCCCTTTATTTCTGAGCAGATGAAATGATTAAAAGCTGTACCTGCCATTGTCTGGATGCTCGATTCACTCATTTACATAAACAGTTATTTACTAACCAGTTCTTAAAAGCAAAATCTGCATCTGTGCAGAATATCCTCATTATCACTGGAAATTGCTAAAATCTTTTGTAAAAATCTATTCTTATCTCCATAGAGCTGCCCTCATTGTTGAAGAGGCTTTACTTCCTGATCTACGGTCCATTCTTAACAAGATTCCCCCGTCTCAGATCAAGGAGATGCAGAGACAAGTGCATTTCTATTGGCAACAGTACTTTAAATCCATCAAAGATATCACCTTGACGACACTGCAGATAATTAACGACAGAATGTATCCCTACAGTGCCAAGGACTATGCCTACTGGAATGAGCCTAGACCACGAGTGAGTTTTGAAATGTCAAGGACTTAATCCAGTTACAACATGGAAGTCCAGTTTTCAGGAAAGAAAGTTTTCAAGTGTGGCTTGTTAGATTTATTGTTGTTTGTGTCCTTCAGATTCTGGGTACAAGACCGCTGTAGTAATGCAGTAGCAGATAACCTTTGGAAAATGCTAGTCCTCTCCATACATGTTATAGTCTGTAACTATTGAAAATGTGTTTAATCCATGTTAAGGGTTGACTCCTTCCCTGGTGACCATAACCACATGTATCTGAATGCAAATAATCATCATACTGCATGTTAACCAGTGAATGCACCTTCACAATGCCTGTTGCTAGGAGAACATGCACTAATACATGTATGTCACCATGGTTACCATGTATGCAAAGTGTTAAGATTGAGATTGTTGGCAAGGTTAAGAACTTATCGTGCATATTTGAAAGTAAAACAGTGAAAACAACGTATTTTTCTGTTATAGGTTGGTGTCATCAGCCCGCTGTTTTTGCCGTTGATCCCACCCAAGTCTGAAGGTTTCACAGCTGTAGTTCTGACTTTTGATCGTGAGGAGAGCTTGTTTGAAGTCATTCGTCGTATCTCACAGACACCTAGTCTCTCCAAGGTTCTGGTTGTCTGGAACAACCAGGAGAAATCCCCCCCGGCAGGTGAGGATGAACCGTCATTGTCAAGTTGTAGATCTGTCCGAATTCCAAAATATTCTCTGAATCTATTTTGTTTTCGGAATGTCATATTTGTTTCTATATTACTGAGAAATATTCTAGTCACTCTACACAATTTTGAAGAAAGGAAACTAGAAGTCTCTTTACTCATCACCCCCATGAATTTATTCGGACACGGTTGATGCAGGTGAAAAACTAGAGAAAAATACATACTCACATTAAGTAATACATTATTAAAGTATAAATGAAATCCACAATCAGACAATTACGTAAATTCAGAAAAACTTAACCAATCACAAACGAAGTAGGAGCTATTCGGCAGCATTATCAGTCACCGTGTTGGTCGAAAGCGTGGACCCACCTGAATCCAAAAACGCTCCACGCCCGACTACGTAGCAAACGGGCAATTAAAGAGAGTGATTGAGGTGAGTGAGGGAGGTGAGACTGGATTACATGGGGACTATCATGTAATTTGTGAATCCAAACAAGGGAAATATTCAGTGAAGGAAAAATATTATGCAACAAAGTAAAAGACAAAGCGGTGATGATAACAATTCGGCTGAGATTGAAATGGCAAGCCCTCTAAATACATGAATTGTCAAGCTTTTAGAGAGTACTGAAATGTAGTACATCAGTTAAGGAATAACAGTGTCAACTCTATTCTTTAGGATGCAGGTAATTTCAGAAATTAGGGGTCCATTTTTTTGTGTCCCTGTCACATCTGACATGATTCGATAAGTTCAGAACACATTTTCTAATTTTCAACAGTGATGAATTATTGCAAATTACCAGCCAAACAAATAGTAATACTTTGAAATCAATTCTGATGATATTTCTGTGTCAAATAACTAAGGTCAGATGTAACAGGGATACAAAAATGTCACACTTTTGGACTCCTAATTTCTGGAATTACCCATGTACAGTATTATTTGTGTGTTTTCCCTTACTTTGTGAATATTTTACCATGTTCATGGTAACCTTTTACTTCATGAGGTGATTATTGGTATTAGTATTGCTGGATTGAATAGTTTCTCTGCCAAGGAACCATGTTTGTTGGTGAAATAGCTGGACTACATGTACATGTATATTTAGCATATATAAATAAGTTATCAGTATCCCGGGGAAGCAGGTTAGACCTTCTTTTTTTCTAATTGCCCTTTTGGTGTGGAAATGAGTTGGCTGTCCGGGACCAATTATCATGGGTAACTTTCACAAGTAAAAATAGATTGGTGATGTCTGTATTGATAAGTACAATCTTTTCTGAAATGTGGTTCTCAAAATGCAATAACTTACATGCAAGTGTGCACATCAATTTGAATTCTCACACAGGTGCTTTTTATGTTCCAAGGGCCACACACTTTGATACAGCAAGAAAAAATATGTGTAGGTTTAACATCTACTCCAAGTGGAAATATAGCAATAATATGAATAGCTTGCTTACAGAAATTTTGTCCTTGCACTGTATTTGCGTTGAATTTGGCTTCCTAATCTGTATTTTCTTTTACATAAAGGAAGATGACATCAGGAAATTGACTTTTTGTGTCATTAACCCTTCCTGTTTCCTGATGAGTATAACATACATGTGTATTGAGGGAACATAAGGCACTTGGTGTAAGTTCACTAGAAAATTGATATTGTGATTTGCATCCATTTTCAAAGACCTGGATATTTTCAATTCACATCTTATTTGAAAAATCATTGAATCATGATGAAATATTGGAAATGCTGACAATGGAAAGTAAATGAAGTTTCTTGTAATAGCTGATTTTTCTTCTAGTTTGCACCATTCAAACTGAAACAATAACATGTTTTGCTTAGCTTTTTTCTGTTCATCTACTGTTTGACAGTATTCATAACAGTCAAAAGACAGAAAGCAAACAAGACAGAATAAATTTAGTGTACTCCAGTTAACTAGGATACGAATACAAGCCCTGAGCTTGACCAAGAGAGGGCATAGTGTTCCTTCCAACAGAGGCTCCATTGGTGGGAACTGCACTTCGCTGGTCTATGAAATACACATGTTATGGTTGCACCCTTGCGAACTAAATGAACCCTTGGTCCCTCCCCACCAACAAGGCTCTTTTCAACTGATGAGAGGGTGCTTCTGCTCAAGGTGGATGGCGTATCAAAACAACTAAACAAGAATTCAATAAATGTGATCAAAGGCAGATTTTTAATTGTGTGAATAAAGAGTGGCAAAGTTTGTCTCACTTTGGCTAATTCCTGTCAGACAATTCCAGTCAGCAGTTTTTGGATCTCTTTACAGTTGAGAAATGGCCCAAGATAAACAAGCCACTGAAAGTTGTGCAAACCAAAGAGAACAAGTTGAGTAATCGCTTCTATCCCTACGATGAGATTGAGACAGAATGTGTCTTGGCTATCGATGATGACATCGTCATGCTGACTCCAGATGAGCTGGAATTTGGCTATGAGGTAAAGCAATGCATGAAAGTTGTTATTTATTTCTCACAATAATTCCTCAAAACTGTTCACAGCAGTGTCAGTGAGTCTGCAAGGGTAAAAAATAGCCAGCGTACAGAGTCACTTGTTATGGTGGGAGGCAAATTGAAAACAGATATTGAGGGGAAAAAACAGCAGGAATAGAAATTATAAACCCAGTCCACATGTCAGCCTGGGCTGATTCAAGTCACAGTGTTGAATGACGAGGAAATTGTCCTTGTAATAAAAACCTCATAACAACAGTTGTAACTGTGAAAGAGGATAGAGTTGATGTATCTGTCTCTACTATAATGAAAGACATAATACACGTACAGTATGTATTCCAGCTACCCACTTACAACATTCTTAATAACGGGTTTGCCTTACACAGACGTATTTTCATAACACTGTATGCTCAGTGTTTGTCCAAGAGCTTGCAAAAAAAAATTCGCAAGCTTACTCGGGTGTTACTCGAACCCATAACCTCCCACTTGTGCAAATATTTTAACCACTCGACCTTGGGGTTGGCTGGGCAGTCTGAGTCCCTGACCCAAAGCACATCTTGAAATTGCTTTAACCACTTCCTGCCGGGGAGTTATCAATGTTGATGATGCTAGGCCGGGATATTTATCATTTTTTTCTGTTTTCAAAATTCTTTTAAAATTCCTATCTTCATTTACTGGACACTTACAAACACGTGAGGGACTGTCTGGTGGCCCCTCTAGCCTGACAGACAAATCTATGGACGCCTGAGTTTTTCAGCCAGGCTTGCAGCCATGTAAAAAAGCCCAGATTGTGTGGTGTTATAAAACTTTCTTTGGTTGTGTCAGTTGTGTCAGTGTGCTGCTGACGTCTTTTCAATAGGGGCCAGATTAACATGCAGTGGTACTATGTGGCTCATTGCTGCAGTGGTAGAGCGCTTTTGTTTGCGGTGGTAATCCGCTCTCTCTAAATGCCCCAAACCTTGGTATACTGTTTCAAAACAAGGCTGGATTATCTCCACTTTTGAGAGTGAAAAAATGTCAGTAATGCCCAGCAGCTTGGTCTTTTGTTCTGAGTACGGTCTTTTGTTACAAGGCCCTGTTCCCTTCGTCCGAGTGCGGACACCGTGGCCACGCATATAAAGCATATGTGTCCGAATCCAGAATCCCCGGCAGGAAGTGGTTAACATGTCATGGTTAGTAGAACTTAAAAACATGTAACTTGTTTGATTTGTAACTCTAGGTATGGAGGGAGTTTCCGGATCGTCTGATTGGTTATCCAGCTAGACTTCATCTATGGGATGAGACTTTACTCAAATGGAAATACGAGTCAGAATGGACGAATGACATCTCTATAGTGCTCACTGGAGCAGCGTTTTATCATAAGGTATGACCTCTGATGACCCAGGTCAGGCCAATTGTAGATTTTCGTTGAATGATCTGGGTTCCAATCCCATGTCTCCATGTGTTTCAAGGTGTGTTGTTGTAAAAGGCTTGGCATTTTCTTTCTTTAAATAGTTGGATGGAGGCTTGAAAAGGTCTCTGTCCATCCGAGTTTCCCCTAATCTTTTTATCAGTTTTTGGAGTGTGAGAGTGACAAGGGTACTCCACGCCTACATGTAGTCATTAGCCAATCACAGGTCAGATAATGTCTGATGGTAGGTCACAGGGTTAGCAAAGGCAAAGATAGTTGAATAGCTTAATACTGGTAAACTTATGTCCACTTGTTATTGAGTTGTGAAGACTTGATGTATATGACTTACTTGTTAATTGGTAAGATTAGAATATAAACTAACTATAAACTAAAAACTCCTCCTTTCGACAAGAAGGGCTTGTCTGGTATCCTTCTCATTTTTACCAAAGTCAGTTGTGGCAACAGCGTGTCTTTTTCTTATACCATATTAAACAAATCCATGCATTTATTATTTTTTCCCCTATGTCTAGTATTTTAGCTATTTATACACACACAAGATGTCAGCCCACATCAAGTCATGGGTGGACGATCACATGAACTGTGAGGATCTTGCCATGAACTTCCTCATCTCAAACGCTACGGGCAAACCCCCAATGAAGGTCACCCCTCGTAAGAAGTTCAAGTGTCCTGAATGTTCCAACATCATCTCAGCCGACCTTACCCATATGGTGGAACGTTCTGAATGTGTCTCAGAGTTTGCCAAAATGTATGGGATGGTGCCACTTAAGACGGTGCAATACCGTGCAGATCCAGTCTTGTATAAGGACGATGTACCTTCAGAGCTGAAACGATTTCCTGATGTGGGAAGCTTATAGCACTTACTTAAAAGTGTAGGTACTTTCAGTCTTTACAGTCAGGAGTTTTGTCAAATTTAAAAAGTCATCTTGTTTAAGATTCCTCATTAATGTGAAAAAACTTCAAGAGACTTTTCAAGTTGGTAGGTTAAATATAAATATGCATATGTGCTGACCCAAACTTGGATTCGATTTGTTTTACTTACTATGCAATTGTTCTAGTTTGCTTTTAAAGCAAAAGTTTAGCATAATCCTGATAATTTGAAGACATTCAATGTCATAAATTCCATCAAAAATCTTTCAGAAATGTTACTGTTTCGTAAAGACTTTTTGAGAGTAATTGATACTATGAATAACGAAAGTTTTTACCATACACAGAAAAAGATGAGCTTGATTGGACAGCCAGTTTTTGGACAAAAGGTTTTCAACTTTTTTAAAGCAGTCTGCGTATGCTAGGCATTGTGTTGACTTATATGTGAATGATTTAAAGACAAATTTTTACCATAGCAGTACTTTTAGGCAGCAGAACTGTTTGTATTTCACCTTTGGGTTTCTGATATCCAATACTTGCCCTGTTTGATGGGGCTGTCAAATGGTTTCTGTACTTTTTGTTAATAAATGATGAAAATATCCAATATTACCCATGTACCGCTACGGTTACATACTTTACGTACATTAGATATTTTTCTAAACCACTTCACATCAGATGACATTCAAATAAGCAGGATATCCATTGCGGCAAATTTGGTATGCCATGTCGGCTTGATGTCTATACTCATCCTCAGACGCACTTCATCCCCATTGAGTTTGTACACACACAGTGGCTTGAAATAATCCATGGAGGTTGAGCATGTGTGTCTTCAACAGCTGTGGACCGTGACTGAGCACAGTGGTTAATATCACTCTGTGACATGGTCTTGGAGTTTGGAAAAAAAAAGAATGACCACGCGGTAAGAGATATCATCCAAATCTCAAAGAAATGACCAGCAAGGGTTATTATTTGTGAAGTCCAACTTTGTAAAGGGCTTTGGTTGTGGCATCTTGTCATATTAAAAAGTCATTAGTTTCGGCTGAAAATCATACTGTACCCAGAACAAGAGTGAATAATACCGTTGGCAATGGCTAACAATAAGACGTGTGGAAGTTATGGTATCATTCACATACAATCCCATCGCCAAACATTTTGCAAAGATTTGTCTTCAGATCATTACAAATGGTCCCATATGCTTTAGGAATAATTCATGATTATGCAAAGAAGAGCCACTTACATGCACATATGCTGTATGCATTTGTGAATAGGGAAATACAAATACACACACTATCCACATTGAATTGATAGTCACGTATAGTTTATTCCCAACATTATTTCCTGTTTCTGAATCACATGACAATAGAGAGAGAGTTACCAATTTGATGTTACTATTTTCTCTCTCCATAAGTTATTCTCAGTTTTCTTTTCTTTCTCAAAACAAAGGCAATAAAACATTTCTAAATCACCAACAAATGGAAAAACCACTAAAAATGGCCTTGATGTGTTACCGTGTATTGAAACCAGCAAACATAGCACTGAACATTCAGTATTCAGATTTACATACTGTAAGTACACATACAATGTAGCATCCTTATCTAAAAACGGACAATCTATGTACAGAGTAAACTTAACCATTTTGTACAACTGTAAGTTATTTTTAGGTATATTATGTAAATAATAAAGTATTTTTTGGATATTAAAGGACTTAATTTAGATAAAACTATTGGATTTTTTGTAATTACTTTTGTAATAGTACTTGTAACTAATTTGGATAGACTACTTAGACTTACACTGGTCCTTCATAAAGAGTCGGTCATTATGACGTAGGTACATGTAGCTGCACAATGTACAAAAAAACTGAACGTGAAGTTGATACAATTGATTGGTTGGTTTATTTTGTTCATACTTATAGATTATAGGTCTCATTTGAAATGATACCTTAAATAAATGTGTGTGGTTGTGTAAAAGAATGTTTTAATTACGGCCGATTTTGCTTAGTTTTAGAAAGACGTGCCCCTTTTGCCAAAGAGTTTCAACAGGTGCTATTGCGGATTAATGTTCATGATGGTATAGTCGCCAGGTCCCTTATTTTGCCACTTACTGTGAAAACCAATGAGACTTGACAATAGGTGGTGGTGGTGGCGACTCTACGGTCACAGATATTTTGTTTGAACAGCCCAAATATCTTCCAAAATACAACACCCAGATCTTCATCCTATGGATGGAGTCAGTGGTATCACATCCGAGCCATTATTAGGCTGTATTGTTACTCTCAATAGTTGAGAGTACAGGAAATGTGTGGGTGCTACTCTCAGATCACACCGTACAAACGGTTATTATGACCTGTGTGCCACCTTGAAATAATCACATGATGCAAGAGTATACTCCTGGCCTTGTACTAACATACTCGACCAGAGCCTAATGTTACCTGGTGCTTGCATCCCAGTTTTGTTTAGGTAAGAATATGCTGTTGGTATACAGACTTGAACTTGGGATGATAAGAGAGGCATCTTTGAAAAAAAATTGTAATTTATTTGTATGACAGTAGGATTTGGACACTGTTCTTACTTCAAGCATTTGTTTTTACTCAGCTTCCAGATTCAGCTCTAAATGGTAAAAGAGCAGCGCATGTATGGATGTTGAAACTCCAAATAAGGATGTCTAATCACATAGGCTGAACCCATCAAACTCTGTGAAGATCCATTAAAATCTAACAACCAGGGTAGTTTAGGAATCACTGTAAGTAATACTAGTCCCATCAGTGGATTGATTGAACTACATGTATGAATCATGTGGGGGTAGATTTGTTGTTTTGTAGGAATTTGATAGTTATGGGTAGAATCATGGCAGAAATTGCATCATGCTGTGACTCAGATGCCGAGTTTGTGTTAATGAAGAACGATTGTGCCCTAGCCCCTTGAAGGTATCAGTGTCTTTTGTTTAGGACAGATGAGTTGTGGGGACAAAATTTGTCTTAAGAACAATTAGTCACCTTAATAACTATCCTTCATCACATATATTCCCCATAACAAATTATTCACCATAATAACTATTATTCAAACATGCAGTCCCCATAGTGCAGTGCCATTGTGTGTTCACTCATGTTTGATTAATGGTGTTCCAACAGCCTGCCATTTAAAGGTGCCTTTCCATGTGCATAACAACACTTGCACCAAATGGTGATTTTGACAGCCGAACGCAATGCACGCATGTTTTATGTTAATGGAATCGATTTCGTGTCTGTGAAAGTAAAACGCAATGCACCCAAAAAGGGTTCCTATGGAAATGTGCTTTAATACCAACAGTGACCCATTTTCACAGCTTTGTTTACCATAGAGGAAAATGTCTACACTAATCATTGACATTTTGAACAGGTTGGGAGGTGTCTTTGCTTGAGTATTTGTATGAATCATGGAACTTGGTACTCTACATGTGCTTGCATGTATGCTTCCACACTACCTGTACATGGTTAGTTTGGAATTTCTATACCTCACAGACTGGAATGTGGACAAAACCTTGTGTGACGTAGGGCTTTGGTTGATTAACATGCTATTGAAAAGCTAACATGCATGCACATGCTTTAAGTTTCAGATCTTAACCAAGTGAATTTTGCTGCAAACATTTGGTGACACAAAGTTTGCTTAGCTTTCACAGTTACCTGAAGTTTGAAGAGGCCTCAACATAAAGCTAAAAAGCAAACAACTCACTGTCTAACAATCATAAACACACAATTTTCCTTGGGACTTTTTGTGAAATGTAGCCGATGATTTCCAAGCATCCTTATCGTTATGTTGCCTTTGATTTCCCAGATAACCTTTCCTAAGCAAAACTCCTGCACTGCTCGCGTTAATTTCAGTCAGTCTGCAAGGGTAGCCACAAGTATTTCATACATTCTGTTTCTGAACACTTTGGACGTAAATGTTACTCAATTTCAAAGATATTTTTGTACTTTTTATGTATGCGGCATGCATCATTGTTTCTAAATGCTAACCTTGATTAGTGTGTGGAAATGTGTTCGATATAAAGCACATTGATGCGTCCTGTGGACGTACTTACTTAATGGGACTTCTTTAAATGTGTTCAAAAAGTCGTTACTCAGTTGTAGTCACCTGCTTTGGAAATGACAAATATTAGAGAGAATCATATTCATAATATACTAGTTGACTTTTATTTCAACAAGCAGCACTGTAAGTCATGACAGACATCTGAATCCAGTGACATTTCCTCCAAATTGTAAATGATCTCAATTATGCTAGGTTGTTGAGTATTCATTTACATCAAAAGCTATCTTCCTCCAGTTAGTAACCACTCATCATTGGTAGCATTATACAACAAGTGTGTATAGATGAGGCTATTAATGAAGTATCTCCCTTTCATCTCAACAGATTGTGTTTCTGTGACCAGACAAATAATTCCTCTATTTCTAGCCAGGTGGTGTTCTCTATTAATTCACTGTTTGTGTTTCATTTGAATGCTTGTGAATTGGGTATTTGTTACACTAACCTTCAGAGAGAGCCATAGGGTAAACTTTTGATGCACTGAGTCTGATGCAAAGGACAGCATCAGAAAGGAATATCCAGTGTACTCATTCAAGTACATGTATAGCATTAGACAAATGGGAACTTTCATTGCAAATGAGCATAAAGCCAAATTTAATTCAAATTTGAGATCTGAATATTGTGCTAGCAATTAGTAGTCAGGTTGTGGCATGCATAAACATACATTTAACAAATGAAATGAATCCTCCATTGAACAGATGTTTGGTTTTGATGATGATGATATATCAACTCCAAACACCCATCCTGGTATATATGTAAACTAGCAAGACTTGAGTTTTAATAACTAGTCATAGTTGTAATGAAAAGTGATATACAAGTATACATATTGCAGTGAATAATTTCATGTTATCAAACAAGGAAATGACAGATTCAATTTTTTTTAATTTCAAGTTTAGTCATTCATTATCCATTATTATCCTATCTGTACAGTATCATGTAGAAAAAAAAGACAGATTCAGGCTTGGCAGAGTTAGAATGGCTTGAGGACTTGAGTAAAAATGTTGCCACTTGGCATACATGTACATGTCCCGATAACTATTGTTACGTACAATCTGGAATCTTGCATCAGTTCAATTTATTGTACTCGATTCTGACAAGTCTGAGTTGCTTTGCCTTCGGATGAAATCATCTCAGAAAGGAGTACAATAAATAGGCTCCAGAGTTAAGATTGTGCTGATCATTACAAAGAATGTACCGTTGCAGGGTTCCCAGCATTTCACAATAAACAGAATGTCTCTGTTTTTTCCTCTAGTTTTCCTGATTTATTTCAAAATTCCAGGATAGTTACATGTATTTTGACCCATTTCCACAAAAAACACTATAGTCAATCATTCTCTGAATACGTTGTTTGGTCAGGAAATACCGCTTTCTCTTTTGGGCCAAATTCGTTGACTTTTCTTTGATATGAGGCATTTTTATCAAATTCCCAGACTCTTCCCTGACTAGAAAAACAGAAACTCATTTTCCAGGTTTCCCTGTTTTTTTTAGAATGGCTGGGTACCCTGCATAGATTTACTTCATTTTGGTGAATTTAGCTGGTTTCTGGAGGGTTACCAACAACATCTAAAGGTCAGTTATGAAAGAGGTTTATAAATGTCAGGATGAAAAATGGGGAAGGAAATTAACAAGGCAGTTGATTTCTGAGCATTAAGTGTCATATAAAAGGACACACTAGCCATCACTTTGCATTCAAATTTTGCCAGCTAAGAGTGACAAAAGTCATTTCATTTATCCTCTTCGATGACAGGTGCCAAGATAGTACTTACTGCACCACAAATATTGGAAATTGTACAAACCTGCTGTTAAAATAATCATACATTGTATCATATCACTGCCAGATATAATTACATCTACCATACATTGAATTAAAACAAAAAGCAACAGGCTGACTTTGAATATTAATGATATAATGTGTATACATTTGGGCTATAAATAGAAATGATGTAATCACAGATTTATGGTCAGTAACTTGCTATGATCTGTATACATGTACACGTTGCTGCATAGTTTTTGTATACCAGCGGTATTGGTGTTGAAACCTCTCCATTCATAGTTGGTGAGGCAGTTGTTGCTTCAATTTTGCTCAGGGTTTATGCATTTTACAATAAAAAATGTTTTGTACGTAAATAACTAGAGTTTGAGAGTCATTTTTTCTTTCCAAATGAAGAAAATGTGGCTGTATCTCATCACTTTAGTTTGACTGACGGGAGAACATGCAGAGTTTTTGCAGCTGTTAACCACAACTGCGGCTTCCATAGGGACAGGTATCATTGCTAACCATAGCCAAGTCTTCAGATGCAGCCTATGGCTTCCATAGGGACAGGTATCATTGCTAGCCATAGCCAAGTCTTCAGATGCAGCCTATGGCTTCTGTGGCAGGGGCCACTATGTATAACTTTACTCAGCCAATTTTTTGTTGCATAAGACTGCTCCTGTGGCAAGTATGCTTGGGGTTGGTAATCCCCCTCTAGGAGTGCACCCTCGCAAAAAGGCCCTAAATATGTCTGCTGAGCTCATTAATACAAGTTATACACTCAAAATATTCTATAGTAGAGAGTCCTGAGAGCCATGAAATTGAGGGATTGGAGAAATATGGCACTGAACCCCTGGCCCGGACTCTGGGCTTCAAATTCTGAGTAATTTGGATGCAGTCGGGTCCGAAAATGGCCTTATTTGGCCGTTTTACAGAGGGATGGTTTTTCAAAATGGCTACTTTTCTGGGCAGGGACATTTTCTTCATTTTAGGGATGGTCTGCTTCTGGTGAACATTTCTCAAAAATTCATTGGTCAACCCCCCGAAAATTGAAAGGAAAATGAAAGGGGACATGTCGATCATCGTATTTCCGTGCAGCCTGGACATCTGTGAGAGTTGTATTTTTAAAATAATTGCAAAGTGGGGGATTTATCATTGCCGTCTATGGGAATTTATTTGTAGTGGTGCACTCTATAGGCTATAAGTGTAAAATAAACTTCCTGTCTGGGACCCAGTCCACCTTTCCAGTAGGGCCATGTGGTTGTACCCTCATAAGCAGACCAGCAGCAAGAGAGGACACAGGCACCACTCTTTCTCTTCCTTTTCTTTGGATATTAAAAGTCCGTCTTAGTCTGCAAGGTCTGCTACAGGGCTTGGTAGTTGACACTTCAGTTTAATGTTTTTGTGATTTCTCAAATACTGTTTGTTTCTTTTCTTTTTTTTTGACTTGGGTTTTGGTTTACTTGTTCTTGGAGTTTTGTCGCTAATTTTTAAGGTCTAGTTTTGGCTTTGGGTTTTTCTCTTGGTTCGGTTCAAATAGTCTTGATTTAAAAAGTTTATTTAGAGTCTGGCTAAGGTGTAGTGTCAAAGGATTGGTCTGTGTCATCTTTTCTTTTTTTGTTAACAGATTTACCCTTATCACTGTTGGCCAAGTCTTTAGACGCAGCCTGGGGCTTCCATATACATAGGAATAGGTATCACTGCTAGCCATAGCCAAGTCTTTCAGATGCAGCCTATGGCTTCCACATACATAGGGACAGGTATCATTACTAGCAGTAGCCAAGTCTTCAGATACAGCCTATGGCTTCCATAGGAGCAGGTATCATTGCTAGCCATAGCCAAGTCTTCAGATGTATCCTATGGCTTCCTTTGGGACAGGTATTACGGCTAGCTGTAGCTAAGTCTTTCAGAAAGAGCCTATGGCTTCCATAGGGGCAGGTATCATTGTTAGCCACAGCCAAGTCTTCAGATGCAGCCTATGGCTTCCATGGGAAAGGTATCACAGCTAGCCGTAGCTAAGTCTTTCAGATACAGCCTTTTGTAAGAGATTTTGGACCAGTTTGTTTCACGTACGCGGTAACGGATCATGATCAGTAATCCATCGTTGATTCACTGACGCCAAAACCTGCCTAATGGATGTGGCAAACCAGCGATGGGCTCATTGATCGAGACCCAGATCTGTTTGAAATAAACTAGCCCTCTTCTCATGTAATAAAATAACTCCCTTGAAAAGTGTATTCTTCCTTCCGTAACATCTCAAAATGAAAAATGTTTCATAAAATTCATTTTCTGGCATTTCATTGATCATTCCAGTAATTTTTTGACTTGATCGAAATGTTTCTTTTGTCTCCAATGCAAAGAATTGTTGACAAATTCACTGGGCAAATAAAGGAAGGAATATGTCAGGGAAAGCAGGTGGGTATGACACACACCAATGCTCCACTTGGGGTGTGGAGCATACATGTACCTGCCATGTTGATGTTAAGCTTGAAATCCTCTTGAACCTTTGAGGAATTGCTCATGAAGTTTTGTCATCAAACATTCCTGAAGGAATCATCTTGTTGCTAGGATAGCATAGCACCGTGGAGATGTGACTGGATCGAAGAGTCGGACTAGAGCTGCACTGTGTATACTGGTCTGCATGGAGGGGGAATTATCAGATTACCAAAAGGACAAAACTCAGTCAACCAAGCAAAAAACTAGGATGTGAATTGTTTTTGTAATGCCTCAGTGCAAACTGAATATAGAAGGCACTGAAAATCATGCATTTCTTCCTACAGGTACCTGTTAGAGACAAAACTGGCAAACTGGTACAATGGGTGTGGGCATCTTAAAGGAAATGACAAGCATGTGTACATGAAGCACGCCTTTGTCTTTTTCTCTTCTTATTTCAGAATAGAAGATAAACAGACTTTTAAAAATGTTTCAGTTACAATTTCTTGACCTAAATTTAGGAAACAACATTTTTCTCATGGGCATTTTCTTTCAATTAATGGTAAATCTTGAACCCCACAAATTCAACATGTAGCTCAAGGTCTGGGGGAAAAACACATGAGCTACTTAACTGTGAGTCTCCTGAAATAATTGAGCATTTGGATGGTTAACCTTGGTTGTATCAAATTCCCACAAAAGCAGAAACCAAATACATGTACAGTATGTATGTTTGTGTAATGATCTACCTCACTGAATTTCAGGAAAGGGATATGTCTCTACTTGAAGGATGAAACTGACTCCAACTGACTCCAGCTGATTATTTCTTCCTTTTGTTTTCAGTGAGATAAGACACCAAAAAGTTAAATAAGAAACACTGGAAAGTAAAGTCATTTTCTAGGCCTAAATGTCAACCACAGGCATCAGTTATCTTCAACTTCACTTGTAACAAGATGAAATACATGTGCATTACATACGTTTAGAAGGTAACAAAGTGACTAATTTTTCCCCCTTTTAAATAATTGATTTTTCACCTTCAAACATTCCTAATGTGAGCTGTGTGTTGCAGAGACAGACAAAACATTACCTGTTCCTGAAGATAGCAGAGCCTGTCTAGTAAGAAGAGGCCCTCTATAGTTGGTGCGAGGGCCACTCTGAGTTGATTGAGGGCTTGAAGCTGGTAGTAGTAAGGTTGAAAGCGTTCAGCATAGGTACAGATCTCTGCATCTGAAAGCTGTTGCAAAATCAGAATTGAATTATACCTGGTTTTGTTAAGAGATGAGCACAATAGGCTTGTTTTGTACTTCTGCTTGATTGGAGGCAGTAAAAAATGTACATGTTACAAGGAATTTTCACCCCAACTGCTAAGAAGCATTTCTGAGTAGTATTATAAAAGTCCAGCTTGAAGCTTTGGATAGGCCCAATCTTTCTACAACAGACACATCCATTTCTGTCTTTAATTTCTGCGTTTGCCCTGAAAAAGATTATATACAGAGCAGACCAACATGGAATGGTGAAGAGTGAAACACAACTCACCTTAGAATCATCAAACTGGAGTTTCTTGAGAGCTTTTCTGGCATATTCAAGAAAGGATCGACACTTTGGAGCGAGCTTTCCAACATTTTCCGATCTGAAGAAAAGTGACATTTTTGAAATATCATTTCACATCATGTCATATCACATCCGACAGAATACCTCACAAACCCATTTCTTTGTGTATACCATTATCCCCACACTATACATGTACAGTCACTGAGCCAAAAGACGTACCCTAAAAACATAACAACTGTAAAGAACAATTTTCTGTCTTTCCAAAAAATTTTATGCACATTTACTTTACAAGTACAACAGCATAACCAACATACTACTCAAAAATGTAAGGACCACTTTTTTCTTAACTTGTAATCTTTTTCCAAGCAACGAGTTGGGTCTAGTTCTTTAATTTTTTGTTTGTCTAGATAGTGTTCTCATTGGAATAAAATATTTAAAATTGTTTCAAAACATCAAATGCACATTTTCACCAGTAAAATATCTCATATAAAAAGGACACATACACACAAAATAAAAAGTGGTCCTTAACTCTTTTTTTTGAGTAGTGTACAATACATGTGGATCTCATTTCATGAACAAATCTCTATGATCTCCTAGATACAGAGATATTGCCTAATGTGTGAGAGTTTGGCAAACACCTTGTAGGGAGTCTATAGTGGTCTTGAAGCAGAACCTGAAGCACACTTCGATAGAACAGGCCCATAGCAGGCACTATTTGAGATGTGGCTATTCTATCTGCAGCCTGGAAGAAAGACCACACACACACAAACAAAAGAAACTTTGGAATATATTTTGTACTTGGGTACTTTTGTATATCAGTCTTCTCTCGGTGTTAAGCTTGATGCTCAGAATAAACCTGGAGCCCATCAGTAACAATGGACTAGAAACTAAGAGTCTACACAACACAATACATGTACAATGAAATACCAGGGGAAGGCTTTAAAATCAAAACAAAACTAAATCTTGGTATCTCACCATACTAGCAAGCATCCGTGCAGGCCTATTTATCTTGGTGCCCTTTGACCTAAGGAAGTGACTCATGGGAAATCCACACAACTCTGGTTTAGTCTCAAGGATGGTCCAGCCCTCTGTCTCAAATTCCTCTGAAAGTCTTTGGTAACAGCAGCCAACATTGAGGAGCACACGAGCCGTATCATTGTGAACAAACAGACGTAAAGTTGAAGGGGCCAGATCACCACATGTGTGGAGGCCGACCAACATAAATGGCTGAGAAAAGAAAATAAATATGCTAAACAGCCATTAGAATATAAATCTTCCATTCTGCACGTAGCAAGCAAGCTTTAATGACTGTTGGATTAAGTTAGGACTAGGACCTCAATCACTCCGTTGCTCAGAGATTACTTCCAGATTAATTAACATGCAGCATTACCAATTACATGTACATGCACATGGTACGTATGTATACATGTAGATACATGTGCATCATCAGGTACCAAAACTGGTAAATAATTTTGGACACTCACAGCAATGTCTTCATTTTCTCCCCAATGATTTGCTCAATTTGTTCTTTCTTCAAAGGAAATGAAGATGTCTCTCGTATCAAGGGGCTCTTCCTGTGGTGATCAATCATCCCATCTACATGTACATGTATTTATCCATTTTCCATTCTTTCTGTCTTACTTTGAACTGCTTTAACCTTGTAGCTACATGTAGTTGTCATAAAAAATTTTCTACTAATAAACTTGATGAGTCTAGTACTTTGAAGCTGCCCAATGCATACTCACAATTTCCTTGTCCTGTTCAGCCTCCTCTACATTTTGAGATACCATACTGGTGAGAGTAGTGCTTGGTTCAACAAAGGCAGTAACCGGATAGAAACGAGATCCATTCATTGTTGCATTACCATTTCCATGGCATGGGGAATTGTTAGAAGAGGAATTCCATCCTTCTTGAGTTGCTGGATTGTTTTCTTTCTTGTCACTATCAGAGTTGTGATTGGTTTGATTGTATCCACACTTGGGTTTGTTTACCTCAGCTGGGCAATCATCATCAGAAAATAAATCAATCATCTGTAGATGCTTACTTATTCTCATCTCATGACTGATGTCTGATGCCTCATTTGATGTCAATGTGGCTGGTGATTGGCTATCAGACTGCTGTATATTCATAAGCCTCTGGTGTACATCATCAAAAGCACTTTCTGATTGGCTGATGCGTGACCAATTCACCATATGACTTGCTGAAACTTCAGATCCTTCTGATTGGCTATTGCTTTCATGCATATTCACCAAAGCCTGTGATCTACACCGATCTATCTTCAACGAAGTGTCAGACATCTTGTCTGAACACTTCACAAACTTTTGTATTTCCTTCAACTTGTGAGTTTTTGTAGTAAATTTTTCCTTGAATGCTTCTATTGGATTTTCTAATTGGCTACAGTTTTGCTGGGCATTCATGCTATGCCTTGAAATTCCCTGCCAGTTTTTCTGAAGCTTGCAATTTCTGTCTATGGCACCATGTGTGTTTGAATCTGAAGAGTCAATTCCAATGACATCTAATCCACATTGTAAAGAGAGATACTGTCCAAGATATCCTTTGCCACTGCCAATATCTACTACCTGTATGAGAAACAAAATCAAACAAATTTTATTGCTTTTTCTTTACAATTGAATTTAAAAGATAAATGACTAACTGTTGAAAAAAGTATGCGCACACTTAAACTTAAACACCATACCACTGGCTAAATATCCTGTGGGTTGCAGAAAATAAGTTAATAAATACATGATTTTTTTCAAAGGGAGACAAAAGGTGCATACATACATGTATTGTGCAACAGCAACATTTTAAATAAATTTTGTGTTCAATTTGTTTCCCCTTTATCCAAATTTCAAATCAATGTGTATCATACAGGTACACACTGTATGTCATGTACACAGGCCTGGGGATTGTATACTTTGGGGCCTCCAAGTTTTTTGTCATTTTAATCTTGCAAAGCGGGCAAGTCCTTCCAAAGAACAAAGGCAACACTCTCTTTATTGCGCTGACCCTATTTTCGGAAATTTCAATAGCATAGAAGTCATGTACATGTATTATCATCTTGGAAAGCAAGGGTACATATATGTACCATTAAATAAAAATTTTCTTCCCCTAAACTATGTCTACATAAATCATACAACATGTACATCATGTACAAGTATGTCATGTGCATATATAACCATGAATATAACATAACCAATAACCCCATAATTCTTTATTTCCAAGCCAGACAATGCAAGACAAATCATGCTACATGTAGGTTAGGCATGTTAGGCCTACTTACCTTTTGAACCTCATGTATCAAGGCCAATTTGGCTGCAAAGCTTGCCATCTCTTTAACTTCATGTGACTTTTTAATGTTCATTAAAGCCCTAGGTTGCACTAGCTTTACTGTTGATAAAGATGACAACTCTTTGTCTTGAATCTGACTTTTTCCACTTCCCAGTTCATTTAAAACGCCATCCACGTTACACAATACATTGGTATTTTCCAAGCGATGTTCCAAACACTCTTCGATAAATAGGTGGATTGCAGATAGTTCTCTTTCCTTGTCATTTTGGCGTGGCAGGTGGCCTGTGGGGAGGCGCGCAATCTCCCCTTCTGTAAGGTGAATGATTTGCCTGGCAACGTCGCCGAAATGCGGGACGATTATGCGCTCCCACATTTTCTCCGTGAAGAAACTAACTGTGTTCACTATTATAACCCATTGGTGACGATCTACGAATGAAACAAATTTTTCAAGTGTTTCCTCAACCCTCTGACGGTTCGCACAGTTAACTGCGGAGGCCATTGTAGTGGTACTGCATTAATGAGTTGATCGTTGAACCCGCGTACCCGCTTACTTTACCTGACGATGGGCGCAGCCATATTAAAAATTGCATGATGGGATATTTTCTGTATTCGTCTGGTATCTATATTTATCGCATAAGTTTGAATAAAATTGATTATTGGCGTCAGACTAAAGTTCGAAAGGGAAGGTGGAAAGCGGTTTGTTCAATTTCAAGGAGAAATACATGTAAGTAAGTCTAAAATTGATTGTTAGTTTTTATTTTTGGACGCTTTAATCGTGAACATAATGACTGAACATACACTTGTTTTAATCTCATTATTTTGACATGTTTGAGAATCCTCCTGAACAAAGGCTTGGTCCTAATAAACCGTAAAGGTCGGCCTAAACAAAACACTGGTAAATAGGGTAAACGGAAAACCTTCTGCCTTAGAGCTTAAGTTCTGGGATGGCAGTTCCATTTTTAAGTTCTTGTCATGTCTCATTGTCTGCAGGTCTGTCAAGAGATTTCACTGTTCGTCACGGGGATTGGGGACCCCGTTCATATAACACACAGGATCAGCGCAATGAAGAGAGCATTGCCTTTGGTTTTTTGGGGGAAGTGTATATTTTGCCGGCGACGGCAAAAGTTTTTCAGAGCTATTTTGCCAGGATGTGTTTCCGAATGTATTATAGAGAAAATACCACACTTAATTGAGCAATGCAGTAGCTCAATAGGATAAACTGAATGTCTGCGTGAGCGCAAGTCTCCAGGTTCATATCGCAATGGAGGATTTTTTTTCTTTTTTTATTTCTTTTTCCTAGCAATGAGGGGGTGACAATTTTGTTAAAGTAATAAAAATCTGTAATTTAATTACGTTTTCATCCATTTCTTTCTATTTCATGGTTTTGGAGGTTTTTTTTGAGGGAAATAAACTCTGAAATTTCAAAGGTCTGATTTCCGCCCCCTACTGTACGTTAATGAAAGTGCAGAACCAGACTTAGTAAAACGTCATAGGCCTAGTAGTCTGATGATGTAATGAGAATTGGCCAATGAAAACACATCCCGGCCAAATATCGTTTCAGAACTTTTGTCGTCACTGGCTAAATATCCACTGCCTTTTTGGGGGGGGGCTGACCAGTTTTCATGGTTTTACAAGATTAAAATGATAAAAAACTGAGGGGTCTCCAAATACCATTCCCTGTGTCATCAGGTGAGGGACCAAACCACAATCTAGCAACGTCCTAGTTTCTGCTTATGTCACTTGTTCAACATGTTCAAGCAGCAATGATGTCATTTTTATCAGGTTACGTGATAATGATGTAATTTTCCCGCACGGTTTTGGGAAAAGAACGAGATTTGAAATGCTTGCAGCCAAGATGGCAGCCGTTGCCGTTACCGTTGGAGTCTATGGCAATATTGTTTCCGATCGCTATTTTAGAAAATCGCAATGATAAACATAAAATTTGCCATGGTTAATTGATGGAGATTTTTAATGGCAACGTTTTCATGCATAAAGTAAACTTCTGCAGAGCTTTATTTTTTTCGCGTAAAAATTTTCATCTGCAGAATTGAACTTGCCTGCCCACTGAGTTCGACACATCCAGTGCAAGATTCGACCGAAAAATCTCCTTGATCCGCTTTTTATAGATACCAAATGAAAGAAAAGTTTCATTTAGATCTTGTGTAGCACGTTTCCCATAAATTCAATCGATCAGAGCAATTTGTATTGCAGTTTTGGGCCAATAAAGAGATCGATGTCATCTGCATCTAAAAATAGTTCAAAAATTATATCATTGTGCGCAAACAAGTGGCATTTGTATAGTCTGACGTTGTCGCTAGATTGTGGTTTGGTGCCCGACCTGGTCATTGCACTGTATGTCCAACATTAACAAGTAACACGTCTAACATCTGAACATTGTTCTCCATGGTCTTATATTTGGTCTGTAAGATGGTGATACATGTACATAAGTTAGTGTTTGTCACGGTTTCTCTGTCATAAATATTGGACTCACTCAGGCTACTACATGTAGGCTTCTACATTGTACATGTACGTAGACATGTACCCCCAAAACTGTGGGGTTCAACATCTGCTGCGCTCCCATGAGCGGAGGATGTCAGACCACACCGATTTCTGAGGGTACTGGGTACATGTACTGTACTAGTAGAATAGAAGGCGCTTTTCCACAATACAGGTTTTAAATACATAGTATGTTAAACTTGATATTGAGATACTTGTAACACTTGGTTTTGAATAGACCCATAAATGGGGCCCTACGTATATAGCGTATTTCTTTATTGATACAGTACATGTATACGTATGACCCCATTTACAGGTCTAGGTTTTGAATAGCCCTGTTTAGCAAAAACTGGGTCCTACCTGTTCTTTGAGTGCAAAAAAGCAGAAGTTTGCAACTTGTACTTGCACAATGTTCAAGTTGGAAAATTGCGCTTACATTGTTGGCCTAACAGCTTACTACATTGTACAACCCTCAACCTACCAGCTGTGACACTGTGTGTACGTGGTGTATGTTGGACATTAATGAACAGGTGAAAGGCTGACCATGCTGACATTGCTCATGGATGTTATGACAGTGTGTATCAACTTTATAGACAAGTTGTGACATGTTTGTCATGTGGAACACTGTGCAGTGTACATGTATGTCATGTTCTTAACTCCAACAAGACCTATTTGACATTTTAATCATGTAATGAGGTTTGGTTACCCCCAGAACTGTGGAGTTCATCGTTGGATGACAAACCCCACTGTTCTGGGATAGGGCGTGGTTAGCTAGGATGAAAGAAAAAGCAGATGACATTCTTCACAAACTTTGATTTCCATAATAGCTAGCATGTTTCTTGCCACTGCTGTTCTATTTGGCAGTTCTGCTAAAACTTCCTTGACCCATGTCAAATATAATGGAAAATGGACCACAGTGTTCTGGTAACTGGCTCTAACACGCGATAATCAAAATCACTTCATATTTCGATTGAGGACTAGGCCTACTTGTACATGTACATCAGACTGATAAAAACTGAAACAAAACAAAAATTGAAAACTTTTGTCCCCCAAGAGTTCTCAATGGCATGATTTTGTTGCGAATTTATTCTGCAGGAAAGTAAAAGATTTTGTGAAAGCTTGAGCACAATGTAGGGCAACTTATCAGAAAATTGAAAATTCCACAGAGGCACCACACCCAAGCAAAATTTGAGCAAGGTTGTCAGTTTGGGATTGCACCTGTACATGTGTGCAAATTGCAACTGATGCAAGGATGTACAGTACATGTGTGTGTGAATTGGCCAGCAAAATTTACCTACTCTGAAAATTAGTTCAGAAATTTAAAGTGGTCAAGTTTGTGCTCAACATCTCTGTTTTATAGTTGATTCAAATTTTACAATGCTGTTGCACTTTTCTTCAGGCATCACAGCACTTTCCGTGTGTTTGAGAGCACATGCCGAGGTTTAATCTTAGGCAGTGGCCAATATGGACTGTGAACCAGTCATCTATCATGGCCATCATCTTTCCTAATTTACTGTCAGGGCTTTTGGGCATTTGAACATGTACAGTGTTTGTCTGAGAATGGTGACAAATCTGCATCTGGTTCTTGGCTTTTTATCAATATGAATCTGTATTGAAAGGATGGGATTCAGACAGTGCAGACCTGCTTGGACCTTGGTTTTTTCTTGCAAAACCTCTAGAGCCATTAATCATGGAAAAAAGTGAAATACATGTACATGAATGAATCTTCTAATTCCTGACCTTTTGTGGTCAGGTTATCAAAGTACATTCTTTCCCAGCTGTGATTCATGAACATGTATCTTTCCATGGTGATGACTAGTTCTTCCCTCATCATCAATCTCTGACTAAAACTGAGAATGAAATCAATGAACGTTTGTAGTTTTCTGATGACTAGTAACAACAATGGAGGATACCGCTGCTGTGAAGGCTGTGGTACTGGCTGCCAACCAATATCATAACAACCAGAGTGATAGCAACTTGGTTCAACTACAGCGACAACTGGATGTGAGTATCTGACTGCTTTATCTTTCAGCTACAATGTACATTTAACTTATATCCAAAGCATAGTGTACTGCACTTGTATTTCCTGTATGTAAGTCAGTGGGGTAAATTGATTGGGTACTGTCTTGTCATGTTGCACAGACTTTGATAGGTATTTGCTCCCGAGGGAAGCCGTTGGTTTTCTTTTCTACAAAGCAGCTGTTGCCTACAGAATGCCTGACGTGTCTGGTTGACATCCTGAATGAGCAGACCACACCCACAGAGTTAGCCCAGCGAACAATGGTTTTATTGTTTAATCTAGGTAAGTTGACATGAGTATTGTTGACCTTATGTAAATTTTTATCAAAACTTCAAGTGTAATGCACATGCAGAGATGCACTGACTAAAGACTGGTTCATAGTTGGTGCATAAGAGAATACGAATGCTAATTTATAATGTCAGATCAAAATTTCGTGCTTCAACTTTACAAATGTTGAAAACGTTTCAACAAAAGTGAGATGCACTTCAACTGTTTCGTGACCCCAACTTCTCTTCATTTGTGTACTTTATATTGTTTTTTATTGATGCATGAAATATGAAACAGCCTTTAGTTTGTAAGATATCAAAACTAGTAAAGTGCCTTGGGTTCCGGACTTGTGAAGTGTTTCATAAGAAAATCATTTTGTCCAAATTGTCTTGTTTGAAATGTTCGTTTACAGCTGCTGATACTGAGATTCGGGAGACATTACAGACAACATTCAATCTTCCTGTCTCTCTTGCATCATATCTCAGAGTTAGCATGGACACAGTGGGAGAACAGGTCATTATACAGGTCAGTAGAAGGTCAGAACAACACTATCAATGGCTTGATATGTAAACCATTTCTAATAATAGTCATTCATTTCAGAAGTGTCAAATAGCAAAAGGAAAGTATAACAGAGTTGTTGAATACCTAGAAGTACTTAAGAAGTTTGTTGACCCTGATATTGTCCACACTTTCTTTGTTAGTTTACTTACTTATTTCCTTTCTCCAATAATTAACTCAGCAATCAGTTTTCTTTTTGATGGCTTAATATCCAGTGTGTACAGCTTCTTCAACGAGTCACCTACAATTACCACATACCGTATCTGAACACCACCATGGAAGACCTAGTCCGGTTCCTGATCTCTCATGTGTAAGTTTGCTTATTTGATTTAAAGAGGAGACTTTGAAAGTTAGCCAATTGATGTAATCATCATTTATTAACAAAAGACCATGAGAATTAAATAGTTATTTGCTCATTTCAGTTGGATAAATTGAATGTGTTTCTTACTCCAAGACCTCCATGGTCAGGCAGTTTGCAGGTGTTTTGGAGGATTGAGGTATAATATTTGGACCTAACCAGATTTAGTGTCAATTTAATTTGGAGAGTGGAGATTGACATTCTCTGTGTTTGGTGATATATTGTTCCTTTTTTTTCTTGTTTGATACCTTGTATGTCTGTAGCCAAGGTGGAGAGAATGAACTAACTATGCCGTGTCTTGGCCTTCTGGCCAACCTGTGTCGACACAATGCATCTATACAGGCATACATCAAGGCAATGGTAGGAACAGATCAAATAGTCTAATTGAACCCTTCCTCTGGTGTCCCTCTCTAATCCTTCCATTTTATCACTGACCTGAAGTTGGCATATTTTGTTGCGTCACACCTCCCAGCTTTGTAGTTTGTACAGCTATACTCAAGCAACATCCTAAACAGGAGGAGGATTAGTATTGATTGAAGGGAGTAGCATTAATGGGTAGCTCCTGGACCTAAATGAGTCATTGCATGTGAAAACAAGCTTGCAGGTGTTATGGATCATAATATCAGTACATTGTATGTATGTGACAGTGCTCGGTGCCATTACTCCTGGGACAAACTGAAAAAAGTCTTTTCTACCTTCTTTACCTTAGAGCAGTCATATATATATGTATGTGTTTGTGATCACTCTTATCTACTTGTTAAGTTTGCTTTTATTTTCCTTTCAGGACAACCTCAAAGCATTCTATCGGACGTTGATTCACCAACTGTCTCACAGCAGTCTGACAGTCATTGTCTTCTCATTGTCCATCCTCTCCAATCTGTGCCTCAATGAGGAGCTTGGAGAAAAGGTTTGTCTAAGAAGCAACATTTCGTTGAATATTTCATAAGTAAGCATCACAGGAATAAGTCCACTGAGATGGTCTGAGAAGATGGCCAAAGATGTCAGCCAGAAGAAGATTTCACTGCACAGACTGCAGGAGACTTGTGTGCTGGTGCAGCAAAGCTTGGCTTGCCACTGTTGTACTGACCTGGGACCCTCATCCACCCATCATCCTCTGTCAGATTTGACTAGACTTTCATCAGTGAAGAGGCAGAAGAAAATAAGTCAAACTGTGCACTGTACATGGATTAGGTAAACAGTGTCTCCTTGTGGGAATAATGACAGGGCCCTCAAATGTGCTGCCAAAAAGCACCCAAGTTACAGTGTCTCGTTCTTGTCATTGTTACAACTCTCTGGATTTCTGTTCATCCCCCATCTCATCCCTGTCAGATGTGTATTTTCACTACTGCCATGATTTCTTCTACCAGCGCCTTAAACCGGTCTGGAATTTGACCTTCTGATGTTTATGTTTACCAACAGCTTAAGGGTTAACCATTAAAAAGTGGAAATAATTTCATGGGGGAATTCAGTTTTGCTGTGTGGAGTATCATCCCCAGTCCAATTTCTACTTACCTTCTGGTAGCTTTTTAGTGCCAAGAATATCAGTCAGACATTCCAGCTTGTGTTCAACATTCTATTGAACGGTGAAGGCATCTTGACTAGACGTTATGCAGTGGATGTCTTTGTGGATTTGTTGAAGAGCCCTAAGATTCAACGCTTCTTGATTGTGTAAGTTTCTGTGGCCTTGATTATTAGACATGCTATAGTGAACAGATTGAATTCTTTGTGATGTCCTAAATAAAGGAATCGTAGGTTGCCGGAGCCACATTCAGGTAATACAGTAAAATCCTATTCTATTTGCAGCAATGAAGTATGGCTTTAATTATCATGATTTTACTGGAGACTTTTCATTAGAGACTTATTTTATGGGATCTGGTCACAACTTGCTTTTTACACAGCATTTTGATTAAACAAATAAACAGGGTTTGGGAAATGTGTATAGAGGCCATTAGACCCCTTTGGCATCATTAATCGTTTAGCTATATACAGCTCCCTGATGATTAATTGTAAAGTCCTTCTTTCTTTGCAGGATATTAAGCTGCATGCTTTTATCTCAATTACAGTGTCATTTATAAAGACCAGGGGAACTTATTTCGGTAGAAGTCTGTTAATTTCACATCGGCTATGCACCTGCCACCAAAAGTAGTGCCATTCTGATGGATTCCTGTGATAATTCCCCGAGGCTTTGACCAATTTTTGGGTTTAGGATTTCCGTATGCTTAATCCATGGCCTGCCTTGCTGTGTCCACATTTCTCACTTTTTACGGGGATTTTTGTCACACAGATACGAGCATTTTCCAGTGTGCCTTCAACAAGTGTTGAAGCTAGTGACCAACCAAGATGCAGAAACTGTCAACAAAGTGAGTCTCTGTAACGAGTGTGTCAAGATTTATGATAAAAGCAAGAATCAGAGTATGGAATCTGCATTAAGCCAAAGAAAAGTTGATGAATGGAGAGCTTGAGCACAAGACCTCAGAAGTGAAACATAAATTTGAATATGTACAATAGGTATTTCATAACAACTGTGTCTGAATAAGGCATCATTTACCCCAAGGGTCACAATATATTTGTCATTTTATAATAGGTGTCACTGTATTTTTTCTCCACTAACTCAATGTCAGATCTTTGAGCTCCTGCTGGCATTCTGTGCCGTGACAGACCTCCGACCCCCCATCTGTAAGAATCTGATGGCCACACCTTCCCTTCAGAATGTCGACACCCATCATAGGGGATCAGGCAAACTATCTACCTCAGAGCCCTTCTTAGCTGTCATCACCTGGGCCTCCCAACCAGTGGACTTGCATGAGAGTGTATCCCTAATGGCTGTGGAATTGCTGAAAGAAGTTTACGAGGTTTGTCTGGAATAACAGAACTTGTGTAGCTAGATCAGAAAAAAATGTTGATTAGGATTCTTAATCTTATGAGTTTAGGATCATCCTGAGCTACATTAATAGTAACTCCCTCAAGAGGTAATTTTTGAAGGAGTCATCCTGAAACCTTCCAAATCTCATTCTGTGTTGGAATTGAGTGAATACTTTAAGTACTTGTGGTACAATTTTGGCAGTGAACAGTGGTCATGTTCAAGTTCAATAAATGATCTGCTTGATAGACTTTAATGCAGGGGTATGAGAATTCAGCTTTTTAGCTGATTTCAGCTTCTTTTGTGTAGATGTTGACGCTGAATTTCAGCTATTTTGTACACCTGGTCTGTACACAAGTATGGGAACTTTTTGCATTTCAGCTGTCAACTCCATTAGCATAACACACATGTGTGTTGCGTTCATCCCTCAAAGTTGCCCGGGAGCGATGTTCACGGATACGCAATGCTTGGCAGAATTGTTGATGTGCATATGGAAAGGCACCTTATCTGTATGTTCAGTTCTGAAAAGTCTTTAAAAGGGATGTTGAATGTTGAAGATTGAAAACAATTTTTTTACAACCAGAAAAAAGCCCACCAACAAACAAACAAATTCAAGATCGTTGTGCAGATTAGGCAATATTGCCCTTTTTTTTCAGGTCACTCACAATTACATTTTTAACAGAGGTTCAGTCTTTGGTTGATTATTGCTTTATTTCACCACTACTTGTAGGAGATGATAGACTCTGGTCTAGTTAGTCAGCTTTCCCCACGAGTAGACCTAGTCCTACCCATGGCCTTGGAGCAGCTGATTGCTCCTACAGAGATGGATGGTCCAATGATGAAATACAGATGTAATAAACTCACCAAGATCATCAATCTACTCATAGATATCCTTTTTTTCAAGTAAGGTCATGTCAGGGGTCCAGGGTTCAACCTTTGGATTCCCTGCTTACAATGTTTTATGAAGGCTTTATAAACACCTACTTAGTTTGAATTGTACATATAGGAATGCTTTGAAGGTTTGTCCACCAAGGAATAAGTGGAGGTCTGAAATGAACTGGTGTACTCAGTGTTTGGTCAGAATCCCAGTCACTCTTAAAGGCAGAGATGTTATATAGAATAGTGCAAACTTGGCCACACTTGGAATTATAGGTTGTGTCTGTATTCGGTACATTTGGCTGTGCACTATTGGGCACTAATGGTAAAGACAATGGCTTAACCACAGCACACTTGATGACACTTGGAAACCATGTGATTAGACTGTTAGTCTATACTTGGGAGATTGCTTGGGAGATATCCTCCCACCAGAAAACATTTATAAGCAATGTGAATTTGTTAGTAATGTTCTTTCTTCAGTGATTGTTAGTATTATATTCCAGTAATAACATTTACTTTTATTAAGATTTCAGCTCATTACAGCAATGAACGAAGAGCCACTATTGCATTGTTAATGCAAAATTAGATATCCTTGCTCTTTTTGGTTTAATTTGCATTCCTTAACTCAAGGCTCACCTATCTGTGGAGACTCTAGCTTAAGGTCAGAGGTCGCTGGCATTCTGAATGTCCAGGATTGCTTCCAAATACTAGAGCACCAATTCAATCACAATAGGATTGGATTGACTATGAGCAGGACTGCTGTGGACTCAGATTGGAGGTAAAAGTCTTAGAAGGAATGAGGAGAGGAAAGTATAGATTGCTGATATTTGTGTTTGAAATGACAAGTTTGTGTTATGTTTCTAGGTTTGGCACTCTTGTTTACCCGAATTTGTTATAGGTCTTCCCATGAAAGTGAGAAGACAACCAGTGACGCAGACAACCAGCCTTGCCAACAATAGTTGTAACCTTTTGGTTGGGTACACAATGTGGACATGCATAGGTTAATGTGCAGTTGGCATGGACCATGCTGAGCATACATGCAAAATTTCTGTTTGATGTATGGTCTTATGCACTTGGTCCCTAATTGAAATGGTGCCCATCTCCTCCTTGATAATGAGGAAGAGGAACTTGTCTGAATGGATAAGGGTCTGACAGTGCTTTGTGTATTAGAACAAATATGACAGGTGTTCTGTAGTGCTGAGAATACTTGATAACTTGTTTATCATTCTAGGAACCGTAGGCTATTTTAGAAGAAATGTAGATTAGAACCAAACCTCCAAATACCTTCCACTGAACATCTAGATATCATAGTCTACATTTTTAAGGGCATCTCATTCAGTTGACTTCCATCTGTGAGCGCCCTAAATCCTAATGCCTTCATCAAGAAGACAAAGTATACGAGTCAACAAAGGACTAATTAGCATATCAACATGCACAAGACGAATGCAACAGCCTCAATACTGATCAACTTGAAGTCTGACATTGTTCTAATTTTCACCCCTTAGTGAGTCAGGTGTTAGTACCGTTCTTCACCTGTTGGATCTCCTACTCAAGCTAAGGAGAGATATCCCTCAAATGGATCAACGATTGGTCAAAGTGATGCAGGTTATGTATTACCATTTCTATTAACAAGATTTACTAGACTGCATGTGTTCACGGACATGTTTAAAGTTACCTCTTGTCTTTTGTAATTAAGAAATAAATATGTGATTGTACGTAAAGCTCATGAAATGAGTTTTCTCAACTTTCACATGATATTGATTTCAATTTAATTTAATAAGTTCTCTGTAAATTTACTCTTCAGTTCTGAGTTAAAGATTTAAAACTGTTTTCAGATATTAAAATAAAATGTAAACATTGGGTTTAAGTAAATCTGTCCAATTAATTTTGAATGTTTGGTGATAGCTGACTTTGTGTGTGTTTAATATTTCAGGATCAGCGTCTGGTTCCCTTCCTCGCCCATGCTATTACCACTGATCAACGAGTCAGTGTACAGACTGCCCTCAGGCTTATAAGCACAGCATCCAGTTTACCAGAGTTCCCCACCATTGTGTAAGGTTATTTTTCCTGTTGGTGGGGGGTGGGTGAAGACGACAGGTTTCTTTTATTTGATAATACAACTTGAAGAATTGCCTGTCTAATTTGTTGCTGTATCCAATCAGTAGCAGGATTTTTATTGAATTTTTTACAAAATGTCAATAGATTGAACATGCAGTTTTCAAATTGAATTTTCTGTCATTTTAGAAAATGTTTAGACAGATTTAATGTAGACTTGACTCAAGTCGAGATCTCTGTGACATCTTTGTGTCTCTTTTGGATACATATCGAGACCACACGCCGTAACTCGCATTACGCCCTCTTGTATCCACTTATTACTATAAGTCCAGTTCAGAATTCCCAACTTGACGAATCCACCGACCGTTTGTAACACAGAGAATGGGCTCATCTACAAAAAGTGGTAGCAGCCAATCACATTGCTGGACTTGTTTTTACGTCGTTCATACCTACATTGTAATGAACGAGTTTACAAGTCTGATTACTTTGATTGGTGGAAATTCCGTATACATGTCCTTCATATCCAATTATGAATAACTATATATCACCGACGGGGGTCCGATTGGCTTATCTGTCAATTTGGGCTTCCTGACTGGTGACGTATGACACACATTGTGCAATAAAGGCTATCAATTGAGGGCGCGTTATAAGGGTTTTGCGAGCTGCCTGGCCGGCCTAGTGCAACGACTGTGTAGTGCGTACAGGCTGAAAAGATGGCTGACTAGGGAAGAGCAACGTAAGTCGGCTTGGTCCTAGTCAAGATGTTATGTGACCCAATTCCAAACCCTGGTGAACGTCTACCAGTAATGTATGGCGTATTCTGCAGTTTTATATTGTGCAAGAAGTTTGTGCATCAGAAGTTTGTGGCTCACATTCTGTTTTATCCTTTTTGCATGTTTGGTTTGCAAATCGGAGGTCCATACTGGTCCGTTTTTCTTAATCTCACACAGCACCCTCTGTCATGTCTGTTTAGTAGGTGTCCAGCATTTTCAGTTTCATTGAAAGCATTTTGAAGTTAGAATCCTGGCTTCAACCATGTACTTACAAGGACAGTCCATAACCTGGTATCAGTCTGTTTGAGCAACTTGTCAAATATTACCATATGTCATTATTCCTCAGTCTTGGTGAGAGCATCGCTGCTAACAATTCTTATAAAACGGAGGAGCTGGAGACACTCCGGAGGCCCCTGAATGTGGATAACCCAGGACAGCATGCCATCCTGTCTCCAAGACGACCACAGACGTACCATTATGAGAGGAGGGGTGGCCCAGTGAATGTGGCCAAAGATGGGAAACAGATGGAGACCAATATTCAGAGTTTGATTGAAAAGATGCAGTCTGGACTAGATGTAAGTCTCATCTAAGTTTAAACTGGACTGCCTTGAAATCTTCCTCAATCCAATATTGTGTAGCAAACAATGACAATTCTTGTTGCTTATTAAAATCAATTGAAGTAATCCCATAGGAAGTTGTAGGGGCCATTTGTAGACCAGAATACATCTAATTCAACAAAATCTGGTAGAGGATTGTGCTAGAGTTGATAAAGTATTCATGATGAGAATTGTATTTTAAGACTTACTTTTGACTTGGTAGTGTTGTCCAGTTTCTGCAAAGTTCAAGTCCATCACCAGTCATCAGCCAAGTAATCAGCTATTCCAATGAACTGTGATAATAGCATTCCTTTGTCATTGTTCACCTTGTTTATATTTAGGTCTGATCTTATGAAAGGACTTGAGACTGGACCTGTGATGGACTCTGCTTGCCAGGAAATTTGATAACTGTCAAAATATATGATGGGGAAATAATTAAGCTGAGAGACTTGTCTTGTCCGGATGATAGGATTATCTGTGAATCAATAACCGTCAGTACTGACCATGACTCGTTTCCATTGCTTGGTTTCACAGTGCTTTTTATTTTTCTACAGCTTAAAGACATGCGGGCATCCGAGATCATGGATGTGTACGAGCACAAGCTGTCATCTCTTGCTGTAAGTTCATTTCCAAAAGTGCTCCATTGCTTATGCTCTTCCTAAAAAACAAAATAACTTCCTGTGTTCTGTTTCCCTGAAGAAAAGATCACTTGAAGGAATTAAAATGCTCAATGAAAAGATACCGTGTATGGATCTTGTACAATTTTTTTTCTTGCAATATTGGAAGCCCTTTGATTCTGTAGCATTTGACATATCTGTAGCTTTTGCCTAGGTGATTTTAAAGTCTTTTTTTGGAATTAAATAATACACAACCAAGGGCGTGGCTAACATCCCTTCCCAGAATCACATACATGTGAAACATTTGTCATATTTTGTCTCTCCCTTTCAGACCAAAGAGAGCCACCTGCAAGACTTATTGGAAGCCAAGGCACTTGCTCTGGCCCAGGCAGACAGGTTGATAGCCCAGTATCGATGCCGACGGGCACAGTCAGAAGCAGAGGTAAGTACAATGTGACCAGCAGGTCTTCAAGGGGAAAGCAGCACACTCTGAATATTGGGCCTGGACCAGCCATCATTCTTAAGTTTTCTTTGCATTGACAGAATGAATCTCCAGATTGCTCTGAACCTCATTTCCTTGTCTGTAATTACTGTTAGCCAATTTTTTGGGTTTCATCCAACAGGCAAGAAAGCTACGTTCCCTCCTGCAGGATTCTGAGAAACGAAGCGAGGAATACCGAGAAAACCTCTTTGAGACAAAGTCGCGTGAGCAGAATATGACTTTGGAGATTGAGAAATTGACAGCCAGGAATGAACAGCTTCAGGAGAGGTTAGAGCTACTGGAGGTGACTCATACTGAACAGACACGCAAGTAAGTGCTTCTTCAACTTATCTGTTGCATGATAACTCAGGAATTTAAGGGATTTCAGAATGTTTGACTCCAGAGGTTGGAATTTTGTACCTTTTATCGTTCTGGTGTCGCTACTTTTTTGCGCTGTACAAACTCCGATATTGAATTGGGCTCACATCATGTCAGCTATTAAAAGCCCTAATAATGAAGTCACATTACTTTATTGTTTTTGTGATAATCTCTCTGCTAGATTCTTTGTGGATTTGTCCTTACCTGTCAATCCCGCTTCCGATTTGTGATCATTTCAGGTGGTGTAGTATCTCTAATACTGGTAGACAATGATTTTCATAAGGATCTCTTTGTAGATTTTGTTGTGCTTTTGGAACAGTTTGGAAAAAACTGGCCACTTTCTCAGATACTGAACTTTATTTTTGCCAATTTAATGAATGCAAATACATTTTTACAATTTGGAGATGACGGCTGTAAGTTATCAGCGTTATTATTTCTGAGATGATTTTTGCTGCAGTTCTTTACAGCAGATTATGCGTTTCATTCTTTGATTTGGAATTTGTAGTTTAGAAACTGTCCAACGAGCTCTGACTGCTCAACGATCGGAGCATCAAGCACTGAAGGAAATGCATGAAGTGTTACAACGACATAATGAAACATTGCGAGAACAACATGAAAGGTAAGCATAGATACACCCTAGGGAAAGGGTACACACTTGCTGAGAAACACCGTGAAAGCAGGACATTTTATTAGATCAAGGAAAATGATTGTGCCAAAATTCAACTTGATGCAAAACGTATTAATTGATTATCGTCTATAATCAACCAGCACCCAAGCACTGCAGAGGTAATGTCTGGACAGAATTGCAAGGTAGCATGCTTAAACCCTAAACACCTAGGGACCATTGAAATCATGCATGTGCTTGTTGGATTCAGGAAGGTTGGGGTTAATAAGTGCTGTATCATATTGATGAAAGGAATAAACCAAAGATGGTTTCGGCCCAAGAGGTACTCAAATTTTTGAGAAAACTGCCAAATATATTTTGGCATCATAAATTGAAAGGCCCTAGGATAGCTACTTCAGTTTTCTATTTATGTTCAGTGCGATATTTAATGACCTGTCAAGACAAAATGAGAATGCTCTTTGTCATAGAAATATATCATCTCACTTTAAAATTTCTTTTACTTAAATCAACTCCTTTCAATGTTGTTCATTGTGATTGCTGGGGATGAACTTAGAAGTTGGTAAAAATTAAAATGTTGTCAGTGTAATACAAGAATAACTTTGCAGGATCATTAATCACTAGCAGTGTTGTAACGCAGAGCTCTTAAGACAATAAGATTATCACAGGACACCCCCAACTGTCACAAGACTAACACAAGACCTTCAGTCTGAATTCAAATCACAAAGCTATTCAAATGAACTAGCTGCAACAGAAGCATTACTTTGTCATAGTTCACCCAGTTACTTGTGACTGATATCATGAATGTCCTTCGTGACTGGTCAATCATGAATGTCCTTCGTGACTGGTCATTTGTCTGGCCTTGTGATGGTCTTGACTGTAGCACTGATCAGTGTTGTGTGTACTACTTGTAACTCTCAATATGTGTCAATCCATTCTTGACAGAGCCACAGTGAGACTAAATGAGCTTGAGGACGAGAGAGATAACCTGCAGCGTAATCTCCGAGACAAGGAATCCCGTCTGGCTGATACCAGTAGGACCTTGCAGGAGACCCAAGAGAGACTAGCCAAGATAGACAGGGAGAGAGATGAGTTTGAGAAAGCCTTAGATAACCTACGCTTAGAACTACAGAAAATGGAAAGCAAGAAGAAAGAACTGACACTGCAGGTGGGTTGAAATAGCCAGGAGAAATAGGACAGAGTGGAAAATATGGACAGAATTAGTTATTATCTTTGGAGTGTCCTGTCCGAATTCCCCCATTGTTTGTGATTGAAAAAGCAACATAGGGGCTTGTCATTTTCTCAAAAAAATAAATGTTTCAGTTTTGGGAAAGAATTGATTTTGCTTAGCTCCCTTTGCAAGAATTTATTCAGTGAGTTTTTCCATTTTATAAATTTGGTAAGCTACAGAGTATTCATTTGTTTGAATTTTTATTCCTCAAAGGTGTCTTCATTGGAGGTGTTGTGTCGTCAGCATGAGTCAGATCTCAGAAAGAAAGAAGCAGCCATCAAACAGTTGAAAACTGATGTTGAAAAGCATGCCCAAATCACCCAGATGATTCACAGCTTGACTGGGGGTAATGCAACATCCTGAAGAATAGCTTTGAGTTGGAACTTTGGACGTTTACCTCAACCATGACAAATATGTTCAGCGTGTGCACAAATGAAGTGGATTATTGGTATTGTGGATGGGAGTCCGTTGGGAATCATGTAACTGTCCAGATGTACTAATTGATGCTCTAGGGATGTTTATGGAATCGATACGTGCTTCTACACTTAATGCATTATGGATAGTAAGTTTTGAGCCACTGTGAACATCGTACAAATGATGCAAGTCTGTGTCTTTTTAATTTTAGAAATGTCTATCCATGATTCCCCATCCTAATGCATTTTGTGATAGTGGTTTTTGTTTCCAGTGGTACCCTGAGCTGTCATCAGGAGAAAGATGAAATTAAAATATCTTTTTGACTGCCTGGTTTTCCATCTTGTCTGTTAAGTTCAACTCCTAGTTGTTACTTCTTTGTGTTGGTTAAATTCCTTCCATCAGGGTTGTAGGGTCCTCTTACACTGGTCATTTTGTCTGACCCTGAATCATCTCTATATATCAATTCACTATTGGGGCTTCCACACTAAGACCTGTAACATGTACATTATAAATACATTTAGAATTTTTCAGTTAGTTATTGAGTAAAGGGTATGGTACAAGCTTAAGTTCTGATATACATGTACGTGTAATCATATGCTAACATGTTTTTGCAGAAAGTTCAAAATAATTTCATTTTAGTTTTTAGAAGACCTGTTATGTGTGTATATATGAAAAAGGCATATTAAATAAGTGCACTTAATTAGCCATTCATCTTGTTGTGAAATGCCTGTATTCTGAGTATCAAAGACAACCAGAATGACTGAATTTGATAATTGATTGCAAAAACACAGTAATTAATGACAAAATAGTAACATGCATAGAATCATCATTTCATGTAATGTTAATTTTAAAACTCAGTGAAGTCATTCTGTGCTCTTTCACACTGATGGAATCTGACATATCCCAAGGTTTCATTTTGTAAGCAAGATGAAATCAATCACCTTACCAGCACTGAATAGGCAGCTTCTGGTAACTAACGAGACAAATTTATAGCTCGTCAATTTCATGGAATAGTCATTTATAAAACAAAAACTCTGCCACAAACTTGTCCCCAATATAGCTGATTTCTTCTGAAAAAATAGCACTTATAAGATCGCAGCAAAAAGCTGGCCAAATTGAAAAAAAAAATTTTTTGCTTCTTTTCTTTAAAATAAGAACTTCCCAAACAGCAAAATGATGATATAAAAGGGCAAAATTACTATGAGAACTATGAAGACTTCTTTTGTAAGTAAACCGTTAGGTAAAAACACAAACACACCGTTACTCTATGTGTGAGTGAGTTTGTTTCTGCATTCAACTGGGGACCCTGAACAATAGAGGACAATAAGGTCCCCGATTGACAGAGGGTCCCCGATTGACAACTGTGTACAAAACATATGGATTGTCTTCTAAAAAAGTTAAAGTACAAACAAAAGAGGAACAATAGGGGGTCCCCAGTTGCAGGCAAATACACACTTGTGTGCGTTCTCCAACATCATTTCATTTAGGGGACATTACACACGTGCCCAGGGAAAGTGTGAATGCAAAATAAATGTAGGCCTACAGTACAATAACTGGTTAGTTGCTTCCCAGCATGTTCACGTGACCATTATAAAACCACTTTGTAAAATCCCACCATCATTCACATTTTGCATTGATGTCACATAACATTCATTCCACATTTTTTAACAATTCCCTCTGATTCGTACTTAATCACGTAACTATGACGTCATGCTTTGATTACTTGTTCGCTTTCCTATGGAGGCTTTACGGATGTGCCCCACACTTCACTGCTATGCAACAGAAAAGCGCACACGTAAACAAAGCACGACGTTATTGTGTGACAAGTCTATTACAACCGTGCCTAA
>NW_019091423.1:937703-950641 GCF_001949145.1 Acanthaster planci
GATTTACACAATCTCACCATTTTGGGGCCAAACAATCTCCCTTTTCAAAAGATTCTGTGTGGGGGGGGCACTTTTAATGCTAATGAGCTGGTCAGAAATTCTCACTTGAATTAGTGGTCTGCACCCATAAAGGCTAGAGCCTGTTTCATATTATCGTCCAAAACAACTATTACCCAGTCTTGCCCCTATCTGTCATGGACAGTCCACCTGTATAGCGCCATCTGCTGTTCCTTACGGAGCTAGTTGTAGTAGTTTCACAAATGGTTTCGAAATTACATTTCCTTCGAGACATTTATGATTATGATGGTGGAGTCGGTCGACATCACAAACGTAGGCACCGATATCGCAGGCAATTTTTTTCCAGATGTCTGTGACATGATGGCTTGTCCACTTGTAGTGACGCTATAAACATGATAAAATGTCCCATTATCGAAACGTTTACTCAATGCATCGCATCGCCCGAATTGAGTAAATAGTTTGATTAACAGAGTAGTTTCTGCCAGGAAAATCTGTACTTGACACGGGCATAGGGCAGACATGTTGCTATGGTCGACCTACGTCATTTATCGGACACAGACTTATGAGCTCCTGACGTTGAGGCAAATTATACCCGCTCAGAGACATATATGTCATTTCAAAACATATTTGCAGACAGTGGCACCCTATGCTGTCTGGTGTGTCATTCCTATGGTCCGTAGAAAATGTTGCTTGTGAATGGGTGACAGAGCCACGTATCGCCAATATGTCTGTGTTCAGTTAGCAGCATGAATATGCCTTACATTTTCACCATGCGGTTTGTAGGTCAGCGGTAATATGGTTTACGTGACCAGAATTCATAATCAACCAACTTGACTCAACATGAGCGGGCCGAAAAGAAAAAGGAGTTGTTTTATTACCAGAGTTTGGTTGCATAGCCACACCACAAGTGTTCAGCTCTAGACCGGAGTCTGGGATGCTCAGTAAAGGTTAAATTGACATGACTGCTTCGCTGGCAACAGCAGCCATGGCATAGGCTCAAGTGTGCCCCTCTCGGTCATGTTACCGACAAGGCACCGGCGCCACCGGTTGCCATATGTCGCACACGAAGATGAAAAAACAAAACAAAACCTGATCACGAGCTGATGGAAAACTGGAACATTAATTTCAGCTGGAGAGTTGAGGAAGGAAGTTCGCTGAACGAGAGATGGTAATTGAGGCTGAGGGGTAGGGAATGTGAATAAAGTTAGGAGGTTTGAGAGTTTAAAGGCTGAAACTGGCACGCTGATCAGACAAAATAATTGTGGGCAAATAATACAAATGTAGCAAAACCAAGGTGATGCAGACAGGTGGACGACCCACCCGTAATACGTCATACTGTTTGAGCTAGGATTTGTACAAATGCTTCGTTTAACGATAACGAAGTCTGCTGTTTCCCTTCACTTTCCTCCTTGAACGAAGAAAACGCAAGTTTGGCGCCCGAAATGCTAGTTAACGATAGGCTTTCATTTAAACTATGTCAAGGTTGAAAGCTTGGACGAGTCAGCCCCAAATTTCTCATTTGGGTCTGCTGATACTGAAAACATGTAAAGCAGCGCAGTAATTGTAGGTCCATGATGTATTTCCAATTTGTATAAAGATGTGCTTAGATGCTGCGAAAAAGTCACTGGCGAGGCGGAACGCTATCGTGCCAAAAAAAATAACCCACCTTTAAATGAGAGGGTTGTTCTACACAGTTAAAGCTAGCACGTGGAGCTACGTAGATTGGGCTATATAGGGGTCCCGAGTTTTACAAGAAACAGGGAAAAACAGCCAGACTTCAACACGGAAAAAACAAAGAAACATTAATGATATCGTTGAAACATGCATGTCTGTTAGTACAAATGGCTAAGAAAACTAAACGAAACAAATCAAAGAGACATCTTCAAACGAAGATCATTGAACTCTTGTATCTGCAACTGTAAATCATTTTTTGCCCCTCCAGGATATCAAGTCCAGACCTGACACAAATATCGGCGTGCTGAAAGAACAAACATCACGGCCATCGGCGGAAGTGGCACTCTACCCCCATGTGTGTGTTTCTTTTTATTTCTGATGTTTTCATACAGCAAGGGTCTGGTCAGGTGACCACTCGGCTCTCTCTGTTTTTCCTCTTTCATGCAACGTGATGAGACTTTCTCGCACCCGGGGGCAATATATCGATTGCTATGTCGCAAGCAGTGACGGATGGGACCACCTCGAATCTTTTCAAAATAGTAATGAACGGGGAAGCTGGATTCATTTTTTATCCTTAAAGGTGTGGGATAGTGTTTATTACACGCGGCATCTTTTCCCTTCTTGTGTTGCATTTATTTTTCAGTAAAAGTCACGTCTCTCTTCATGTTGCCCAGTTCACAAAGAGAATAAAAGATGCGCTACGGTCATCATTTCTCCAATTCTAACATGGATTTTAATGAAATTACAATCCATGAAGGTCCCAATGCTGTGATTTCATTTACATGGTACATTTGTGTACCCCTTTTACACTGATTCTTGTGTGAACTGAACAGTGTCATGATAAAACCATTTTTAAAGTCTCTTGATTGAAAGACACCGTCGTCTCACCGAGACAGTTGTTTAATGGGTCCACATTTTATTAGAATCCAAAACATTCTTTACCTGCTGGTTTAGGTATTACTTGAATATTTATACTATTTCTGACGACGTTACATGCATTTCCTTTTACATTTTTCCTCTCAGTTTTGTTTAACCGTCTCTGCAGCATTCCTTCACTTCTATGGAGTACAGAGGTCGTTTAGACTCGAACACGTTGCCGCTCTTTCTGCATTGTCACCTGATCGTTATCCAATGTGTCGGACCTAACCCAAGTCACGTCTTCATTGCTGGACCAGTCCTCCATCTACGCCCGTTGAACTATTCAATTTCCTCGTAGTAGGCTGTTCCCCAAACCTCGCCTTGTTCAACAATGTCAACAACTCCAGGCGATTGAAAACAATCGAGAGTTTTTTGTGGAGTTCGAAGGGAACAGTGCAATAATTGCCTCTGCAAGCAGGAGACACGAACCACTTTTCCTGCTCGTGGCAAAACCATAAACCTTTTTTTAATTATTGGCAAATTTCGTCAGTCACTTTTATAATTTCATTTTCTATAGGCTCTCAGAAATGGGTTTTCGCGAGCGTGGTGCATTAAAGCGAGTTACAAAGCACAAGAGGGTTAAAATTGGTCGGTGACAATCCTTGCCGGAGGTCTGAATCTTTATTTAGCACTGTGTCCGTAAGCAAGTTCAAAATTAAGAGTTCCCGCTAGACTTATCAGGACAATCTCCAGTAGGTTGTTGACAAAAAACCAGTATCCACGGGAACATAGCCTTAAAAAGAAGTTTGTGTGACGTTTTAAAATGAGAGCTTGTTCCTATTCAGCAGAAACACTGATGAAAGCCAAACAGTAACAAAGGAAGAGAAGGGCAAATATAGATTACTATGCACAGACTGACTGTGGATGGATATTATGGTTATGATTAATGTGCTTATTATTTTAATAATCAGGTTAAGCTTTGAGCTGAAAAGGAAAATGCTCTTTCCGCTTTTGTGCTTCCTAATATGTGACCAGGTTGAGTCAGGACTTTCTGAGTAGACTTCAGAGAGAATGGGAAAACTGTGACGTGCTGTCGCTAGGAGAAGGTTTCGGTCAACAGAGCCTTCCTTTCTACAATTTGATGTCAGGTTGTGTATTTGTACAGTTCTCCCTCGCGAGGTGACCGTTCTATTGATCCGATTCGTAATATGATGCTGGATATATCACCTCGCCTAGCAGCTTACAACTGCACCGAACGCTTCAGTCAGCTGGACAGCCTATCGACTGATTACTCGCACGCACTTAGAAGAACCTCCATGCTTGGCTGAAGTGATAACAGAATGGCTCCAACAAGAAAAGAAATGATGAAAAGACTGGAAACAATAGGTAGATGACACCTGTCGGGTACAAACGTGTTGGTATACTCGAAATGAAAGCTATATTATAACATGCATGCAAAACTTCTAATCATACTCAGGGAAGTTACTTGTTTATTCAATTCAAACGAAGCGTTCGAAGTGTTAGAAAAGGTGGAAAGATGTACCTTTATGTACAAAAATGACCCCATGAATCATTCCGACTTCGTAAAGCATTTAACGGCCCTCTCTTTCACTCAGAATTAATTCATTTTGCAGGTCATATAAATGCGGAAGGAAGCTCGTTGCCCTACAGACAGTAAAACAAAAGGAGTTACTTCACAGCTTGTGGCTTTTATTGTTGCCGTTTGCATGATATATTTATTTTTTGTGCGACTCTGAAGTCACTTTGTCCGTTTTGTCCTATTAATCCGAAAAAAACGTTGTATGCATTTTTCTTGTTTGAATCAGTCGTTTACATCAAGACACTGTTACAACCATTCCTTTAGCAGTGCACGAAGGAAGGTCAAACTGACTTAAAAAAATGAAAATGGAGGTTAGGCATATGTAGATATTGAACCATGCATCTTGTAATGGAGAGGAAAATTAGATTTCAGTCTAATGCATACCCTTTTCCACTGCTAAGGATCCTTAATGAACGCATCATTATCGTGAAAGACCACTTAGAAATTTTGTTTTGCTCGTGAAGGTCAGTCTGTATTCAGTCTTAACTGGATCGGTTTCGAATGAGTGATCATTATCGCAGTGCACATATAATATCACAAAACAACTCTGTTTCCACGATGTCGAGCGGTACGCCCCTAAAAACAGTTAATAACCGCGTGTTCAATCATGTTGGCGTATGTATGCTAATTGGGTGCCCAGTTGTTATAGTCACTTATGCAGTGTCTGGTATAAAAACCAGGGTCAATAGAACGCTGTTCTAATGACACCACACTTTGCTTAAGTGCGCCTTCCTATGCTGCTTAGTTGATCGTGGGCCATGTACCTAAACAAAGATGACGTCACCGTACCTATGCCTATTGGGCACGTCATGAGTTACTGATTTGAAAACACGATTTTCAAAAAGTTCAGATGTTGAAATCTCGTCCATACAGACACTTTTCAGTTTCACATTAAGATTTCATGTGCGAATACGAACTAGACTGGAAAAAATAAACGGTAATCGTTACTCGGTCAAAATGACGTGAAGATTCACAGCTACAGGTGTAAATGTACAAAGTTAGTCTACTCGTTATAAATTAATAACTGTTATTCTGGCGACCCAGAATGCGAGAGGAAAGTCTTCTCTCTGGAGGTTACAATGAAGAAGATAAAGCAGTCCGTGGGGACGGGCTTGAACACGAGAACTTTCGATTAGCCATCACTTGATACTTGTGTCTGAGGCATTAGCCATCACCAGTGGGGCTACATCAACGGGTCACTAGAGAGGCTACCTTGCAGGGCAAGTGTAACGATAATGGACCGAACTATGTTGGTTACAGTAACTCATTACACTGGGGGGGTCGGTTTATTCTGGGAGCGGAGTTTTTATGAGTTTTGGGGTAATTTTTTGCAAGTAACTCATTTCGACACCAATTTTGTAAAAATCAAACATACCGTTCTCTCGCAGCGCCCATTCTCCTGAGATAGGTCGCCCAAAAATGCATACTTTTTCAACTAAATTGCTCAATTCGCGCGGGCTGACACGCGTGTAGCCTTCGAATGACCGTAACAACAAAACCATTCCAACATAACAGTTGTAATGATTAAGAGAGCTTCACATGCATACCAAGTTTAAAAACAAACCGAGAATAGTCTAGTTCTGGGGGGGGAGTAGAATCTGTCCCCCGGCTGTGAGATGACGGAGATAACCGGGAGGGTCAAGTTACAGTGACTGTCATAAAGGATATAGGTTGATTAATTCAATATCATTGCCATGTTACTCCTAATTAAATTAACTCGATGACATTTCACTTCCCCCAGATATGTCGTTCGTCTGTATATTGGTACATAAAGGATTCTCCATACACGTAACCTTTGCCTGTTCGTTTCCTGTAGTACCAAAAGAAAACAGACGTGTCGTTTGATTGGACGTATTTCGTGGCAATCACGTATGTACATGCATACACTGGAAGCTAATCAAATTTGACTTTAATATGTTGATAAAGAGATTCCCCGTGCATTTCGAGAGGTTTTGTTCAAATTGTGAACCAAAAATTTGCACTGATAACAACTGTTTGGGAAAACTGCCCGTAGGCCTATATGGGTCAATTTTTGGTGTGCACTGAAACAGCAAATCACGCAAACGAAACTGTTTGGACAGCCAAATACTGCACTTTTTAAATCCACATGTCTGTATTTTGGCATGGGAACTAGTTTCGATCTGTTAATAGGGCTTTGTTCAGTTGAGACGATGGAGTAAGATGTGACAATTTCTTACTGGTCGGCAGATTCCTAACAAACGAACGCGTACTGTGATTATCACTTCCCCTGATGTAATCATAGTCTTCATCAGTTAGAGTGCCCGGAGCTGAGCTTTGTGGTGTTTTGTTTGTTGCTCCATTTCGAACAGGGAAACAGGGGCGAAAATACCCTTCACTAAAATAATCTAATCTTTAACTGGCAGATCCAATGGGGTTTATTAAAGTGTGAAGCAGAAGAAAACGGATATGAGTACACTGATCAACTGTATGACGTGAGTATAGATCCTGCTACTGTCCAAGAGTATCATCATTGATGTCAAGGACGGTCGAGGGGTTGCAGACAGGTAAATAAGCTGCCATAGACAACAGTGATAAATGCTCCCACTTCAAAAATCAACTTCAAAATCTAACTTTCTCATCTTTTCCTTTTAATTTTCAGCGGCTTAACCAATTACTTTTAAAAATATTTCTCTCCAGAGATATTATTATCCATCAAAACAGTCATAACGCCCACCAGTTTGAAAATTGTTACAAAATAGAGCGATTTGGAGGGCCCCGTTTTGGCCGATACTTCAGAAATATGTATACAAGCTAGCAGTCGTGCTGGTAGATTCCACCGTCCTTGTTTACAAACCATCCAGTCCACACGCCATGAAAAGCTCTAATAGAGGCTTTGCATGGTACCGCAGCCATCTTGCAGGGTAGTTCCAGCCTCCTTTGTGCATATCCTGTGGAACAAAAGCATTGGCCTGCTAGATCGCAGTTGGCATGCGAAACCTCTAGCAGAGAATTTGACGGCCTACAAATCGTGATCTGGTCCGCGCATGCAGGCAATTCGGGGCCAATTTACTGGCCTGCAACCATACGGTAGTAGCGGGTACCAATGAAAACAGTAAGATTTTGACTGTTGGGGCCTGGGGCGGGGACTTGTCTGTGATAAACATATGTGATATACAAAAGGTAATGGTAATGTTCGTTTTTATCGTCCGATCGCGTGATCGCTCCCGGCCAATGAAAATACATTATTTAAGACACGAGTATAACAGCTTTTATTTCATGGGTCGTATGACAAAACTGGAGGTGTCGCAGGCAAGGTATTATCGTCTAGGCCTATACGGTATGTATCTTCCGGCTGCTTTTGCAGTCTCCCACGGTAAAATAACCATCTTCAGCCGCTCCTCCTAATCAACGATCGAAAAATGAGAAAGGAAACTGACCACAGTAGTCCGCTAAGAGATGCAACCAATCGACGACAATCTCCGGTCCAAGTTCCGAGAAGGAACTTTATTTAATGATCCTGACCCCCTAGATGCTGTTTCCACCTGCTATGCAACGGGCAGCTTTTGTGCCTTTAATGAGTTTGGTGAGTTCAGCGTAAACATTGAAATACAATCGTTGAACAGCAAAAAACGCAACCGCCGTTCGCTCAAGCAAAGGTTGAGCTTCAGTTCTAAAATTCTTAGAGTATAATCTTACGATATTATTTATGAAAACTTGGATAATTGGTTTGGTTCATTTTCATTTATTTTCATACATCACAATAAGAATATAAAGAAGCAGTTATTTACAGAATGAAATAATTGGTGAATAGCGGATGCCAGGCAAAAAGCAGAGACCCTCAGTAGGGCTTATTCAGGATTAATACAAGATTTCCTTTTATTAAACAACAATCGTCCATCTTATTTTAGACCTGCGAGTCTTCCATTAAAGCTGAAATAATAACCAACTAATCGGAGATCAATGTCGATTCGTGGGATTCGTCTTTATGGTTTCCATGGTCATTAATGATGTCATTCTTAACCTTGACCGGATTATCGTACCTCACTGTTTAGAATTCCGTTTACAATGAGTTACTTCTTGAATTTGCCAACTTAATACATTAAAAAATGTCCCCGCCCCCAAATTATATCTCTTTCCATTTCCATCCAACCTCAACCCTCAAAATAAGTTGCCCTCCTCCGAAAATTTGGTTCCGAAAAATTGATTTCATTGTGGCTGTTATTCCTACAACTCTACTGTATACTCACCACCACTCTGTACACTCACTACCAACCCGCATTATATTCTCGTCAGCGCTAGCGGAAGCCGTCCACTTTGCCCCACAACCATGCGCAAACACGTTCGTTGGTACCACATCTCGCTTGAATTCACGCGGAGGTAAATTTAATAAATGGCACACATGAGCTTCCATTTCCTAGACTAGTTGGAGAGTGCAGGACGCTTCCCTGTTTGTAATAGACCAACGCTGTATAGTCGAACAGTGAACGCGCTTGGAAGCACCGAAATGTGTTATATTGGTTGCCTTGCACTTTCTTAAAATTGGGCAAAACAGAATCTAATTAAACTTTCGATGCATAGAGAAAGAGAGAGACAGATTGATTGCGTGATTTCAAGAGGCGGAACTAACAAAATTCGTCAGGCGTTTGCTTCGCAGCTTTTCTTCTTTAGCGCCTGGGAAAACAATTAATGAACTTGATTCGGATCGGAAAAGCTGCTTCGACAAGCGAGGACAGATTATCAGTCGGGCACCAAGTTAAATCATGATACCCTTCTACGCAGTGTACAGAGTGACCGTCTATGCGACATAAGCATATGTGTTGATTGTGGATTGATGTATTGTGTTGATTGATTGAAGGAAGAATATCAAGTTTTTCCAAGACATTCGCCTCAACATTTTAACCTCTTTTGTCCGTATAACCTTTAAGAATTTTTTAATGCCTTGATATTTGGTAAGGGTAACTCAAGATTTGGAAGTAGGTAGGCAAAACCTCACTTTGTTATAGTTACACAATCCACATACTGTTAAAAGTAATTCGTGCCATGAGCTTATAAACTAAAGGAGAACGAAAAAATGGCGCAAATTCTACGTTGGCAGTTTTGTTGCACATTGGACAATATTGTACGTCGTTGTTGCAAGGATCAATCATGTCTAACTCCATGCAAGTTCAAATCAGTTTGTGGTACCAACAGTGCAGTTTATGCAGTCAAAACCTAAAAACCTCCACAGGAACATCCAGTTTCCTTTGTGCGCATACAATATTGTAATTCTTCACACGTCCAACAATCGAGCGCCCTCTTTCCATTGTTGGAGCGCCAACCGGCAGTGTTGGGCTGTCTCCTATATAATTGCTTGGCTGAAGCTTGAAATTGTGCAAGAATCAACAGTCCATGCAGTCGTGTGCAAGTGTGTAAGCCTATAGTTTCGCCAACCCAAAGACTTCAGTTTTTGACTTCTATCACACTCTAGTGCAAAACTCGTTGACATTCGTCTTGAATGGTGACGATGTTAAGAATTCATCGACCACATCAACGGAATATGATGAGGATCATCTGAGAATAGTCATGGCAGCTGTACAGATATATCCCCACTTCAATTTTCATAGTGATTAACCATATTGAGTTCACGTTAAAGTTTGATATGAATGGCACACACAATAATATATACCGGATAGCTGACTCTGCCATCCTTGCTCTTTGACACTCAATCTACATCAGTGACGGAGCAGAGAGAGAAAGACAGAAAAAATCTAATTGGCGCTGAAAGACAGGCAGCATTCGCGGTGGGTAGTTTGCGACCCGCGGCTGACTCTCTCCCGTCAATATCTGAATACTTATTCGTCCACTGATGCCGCATATTGCACTGAACAGTCTCGAAACGGATACTTATTCATCAGAACTTATTATCCAAAGTGGTTTCCACTAAGTGGCAAATGAAGCTGCAGACGAGCGCATCATTCTGCCGACGCAACCCGGCGGAGCAACTCCACTTTTCCCATTTAATCACGTCAATTCACGCTGACATGTGTATTTGCACACCTTTTTCTTCAGACTTGGATGTAATTTCTCCGCCCTATGGCATCTTTACTTGACGCGTTTTCGGGGTCGAATGGATGCCGCTTTATGCTCCATTTCACTGAGGAGTTTGTTTTTAATAATGGTCTATATAGCCGTAGATAAATTCCTCAGGTAAAGATGAAACTACACGCGCGTAAAAGCTGTGCCCATAAAAGTACTTTACCTGTACAAAATATTCCAGGACATAGGAGGCATTGCTGGCAGTGAAGAAATCACAACTAGTTTGGCAAAATCGAGTTTTGGACAAATCCAATCTTGGTCAAATAACTAACCCTTTGATACATCTGACTTCAGTATTACCCCGTTTGCACAGTTATCAACTTCCATGTATGTAACCATGGTCGAGTTTAAAGAATGTGTCAGTCCTTTTCAGGTTAGCATGAATCAATGTGTATCTCTTCACTACGGGCCTCATGTGGCAAGGAGGTGCAACTTGAATCATGGCCATGCTGAGTTTAAATTACCATTGAGGTTACTGATTACCTGGTTCCCATCTAGCAACTTTTCAAGTCTGTGAGACCTTACGTTTCTCGCCAAAAAGTGTGCTTGTATATGTTTTCCTAGCCATTCCAAACCCCATGCATTTGCATCACCGAATCAAGAAAAAGGTTGTGCAATTTCACACGTTCACAAAATATAAACAAATTACTTAATAATGTGATGGTGGTGAAGCTGGTTTTAGAGAACCACCATGCAGTCTGAACCATCTCCACTCGAACACATCACACGCAGACGGCTGAACGTGTCAGAGTTTAGTTGACTTAGTAATGTGAAGGAACAGGCGATCCAGTTTCAATCGATTCGATACCAGCGAAGCTTCGCCAACGATCCAATGAAAAAAATGCTTCGTTGCATCGATTTTTCGCACATTTTCTATAATTCTTCTCTTCTTGTCACGAACCTTACGATATGGCCTATACTGCTTGCGAGGATTCGGCCTTGTTTGGGTAGAAACACACCTGCTTGCAAAAGGAGGTGTCATGACGAGCTTCGATCATATTTTGATTCTTTTAATTAGATAAAGACTGAATGGGAATTGGACGCCAAGGCTGTTTATTTTTTTTTCATTTATTGATCCTGTCGTTTCATATCATTGGGTATTGATCTAGTCTGGTTGGAATACTTTGTTTAGATTTCTACAGTTTGAAGGACGTGTGTATAACTATATGTTCCAGGTGGTGTTATGTTTGTACAAGAATGACAAAGATTTAATCAGATGTTGATTTTAAAAAGCTGATTGCACTTAACCCTGTTTTCTAGCGAATGAAGTCAAGATAGTTTTTTAGTCCATCAAGATGAGTAGTTGTTATTTTGGTTGTGCACATGCGTCTATCAATTTGTAACCCACCCCTGGTATCCCACCTACTACAGGGAAACTGCCACGTTTGAAGTGACGAAATCCAAATCTGCATGTATACATGCGGCAGCCTTTTTTGTAATGTGCCAAATATATGTTTTGAAGTAACATCCAACGCCTTGAAAAATGTAATCAAACTCCGACCGAAGACCTCGAGCAACTCGAGGAGCGTGGAGAACAACAATGATGGGTGTAACAATACAATTGTATAATATACTAAAATCGTCAGAATGATATAAAGGGAGAAGGTATCCATTTCTGTAAAAGCAATTTATATAATTACACTATGAATTTCAGCACCATGAATTTGCAGTTAATTTGCAGTTTCACTGTGAAATTGTTTTTTCACTGCAACTTCATGGCAGTTAACATGGTGAAAACACCGTGAAAATAATCCCGGTTGTGACCCCTTGCCGACACCTTGAGGTCAAGTGAAAACACTGTGAAAATGCAGTGAGCCCATCTAGGGGGGCCTTCCTCATTAACTTTGCGGTGGGGCTAATCCTTTAAATGCTTTACGGACCCATTGTCTGAATCCCTCATAAAAAGTACCATTACCCGGCTGGCAAATGAGAAAAACGTTGCGGGCAAACCCTGTCCATGCACGATGTCATATGTACACTGCCCTTGCTGGATTGGACAATGATGTACACACCGTTGCTATCCTCGCTCACTCTGATGCTACATTGTCGGCTTTGTTCTTCCACCACTTTATATACAGTTTCACAGTCTTTTGGCAATTCCATAATTCGGTTAACTTCAACACTCAATGTGCCTTTTGCCCACAAAACTTTGAAATATTCATACGTCTTCTGGTATGTGGTCAAGGGGGGGTGTGTGGCGAGTACTGGCGACATCTAACATCAAGTTTCGTGGAATTTTATGAATCATGTCACATTTTAGGGCTGAAAAAAAAAACTTGTGTCCTTCCTCCATGGTTCTACATAAGCAAAATCTGCATCCGGCAGATTTGAGCCATCGTACGTGTATCCATCTCTTCTCACAGCTCAAAAAAGGAAAAATCAAAACTTTCTTTCCGCATGTTGTGAATGTAAGGCAGGTGTTTTGTGAAGACAGGATCCTGTCTTTCCCAGAAAGATTTGTGGTTTTCACAAGTTTCCTTCGCATTTCGCTATCACGGTTTCGAAAACACGCACGCAATATTGCTTCATGCAAGGTTTCCGCTGGTTTCCACTGCGCCGTGCTACTGCCAAAAAGGTGTGATGGCAACGCGGCAATCAGTCCATGCATTAAAATAGCATTGCGCAATTCACTATACAACCACACAAAACTCTACGAGGTTGCACATAGAAAAATGATGTCGCAGGAAGTACAAGTTACGTGTACTTCCCAGAACTTGATTAGTTGGATATATAAAATGTACATGTTTTTTGT
>NW_019091423.1:950937-981364 GCF_001949145.1 Acanthaster planci
AATTTAAAACACGAGTCATTAAATGTGAGGAAAGTTTTGAAAATGTGGCAGTGTTCCTCAAATGACCACTGCCGGTTGGGCCATTGATTTTGGAGAACGCAGTGGCTCAATGAATTTTTAGTGGCCCCGTGCCAGCAGAGCATCGTTGAGATTGAGCGCGCATGAGGCATGAGTGCCAAGGGCTAACGCGACAGTGGATCTTGCGTGAAAACGGGCTTACGTTGTCTTGACAAAATTTCACGGTGATTTAATGGTAAAACTGAATTTTCACGGTGTTGAAAGTTCATAGTGTTATCGGTTGTAATTCCTCTTTGGGAAAAGCCTTAATCCCAATTCACTAGTTTATACCTTTTATATTAATTTTTTTTTTTAAACTTGCAAACGCTGAAATTAATGCCACCTGTTCACATGAGATAACGTTATTTGACGTCCATGTAATTCATCATTTACATTTGTTTATTGTTGAAAGAACATGTTTGTTCCATGCGTTTCTATAAACGTTGACAATCTCAACTTTTTGAAATATGAAGAGGCACGTATACCAAAATGATTGATGACAATTATTACTTGAATGTAATTGCATGCCCGCATAATGTTTTTTGTTTTGTTTTTGTTTTGTTTTTTGGCGCACGACATTTACACTCTTAGGAATCTTAAGTTTATTGTTTTAGAAGAGAAACGACAGAAAATTTTAAAGCAATATCAGAAAGAGCTAATTATTAATGTCTTTTACTCGTGAAGTCCTCATTACAGGATGCATGCTTTTGTTTCGTCAATGAAAAGACAAACTACAGTTGTACGACAGCGTATTTACTTAGGTGTTTCATTGAAGATTGATACAAGAGAGACACGACCCAATAATCCCGCGTGAAATTCTCTCGAACTGCTAGTAATGTCAAACAAATTCAGATATATGGTATACAGATGGTATTCAAGCCAGGCCTACTTGAAATAATTTTGTGGCATTCTAAGACACAAACTTTAAAGGAAACAATTAGGAATGATACTTCTTTGTTTAAACTATTGACAAGTAATTATCTTTAAAACCCAAACCATTTCTTACTCTCCAACTCGCCGTTTTTTGGTTTGGGTTATTGCTTGTTCTGTTTTTTCCCGCACAACATGCAAATAATTATATCTGGGAGAAGGTTAAACAAGTCTTGGAAGGAACATTTGAGGCAGCACCTTTAATTCTCATTGGCACATGTCCATTGGGTTTGCCGTCATGACAACGCATCCTTGGACCTGACGAGACTTGAGGAACTAACCCCCGCTGATAATGTGATTGGATGAGATTGCTGTTAAACTGAGCGAGACCGGCTCATCCCAACTCTCTCCCTGACTGAGCCAAGACTGAAACCCATACAAAGAACCTCATATTTGCAGCAACCATTAATGATTAATTTTGGTCAGATAGCGGTCGCCCCTTGGATATCTGCACGGTTGTTTGCCCTTTAATTAAACTCCTGTGGAATTTCAATCACAAAGTATTGATGAAGTTCTAGACGTCAGTTCATCGTGGGAGGTTTATTTCCTGTCTGTTTGCAAGACCACTACACTGAGTGTGAATTTTGGTTTTGCTTAGATTTTGGTGTTCTTTTAAGCAATGCGAAACAAATGAAATCTTTGAGCTTGTTTGCATTTTGTGTGTTTTATTTCGATTGCAGTAACGACATCACTCCGTTTTTTGGCAAGATCAGAGATTTTGTTGAAACAAAATATATTTGAAACAAATTCTACTCTGATTGACATGAGATGCACTGACTTGACAAGGTGTTTGCTACTACAGTGATCTTATAGACTATATTGGAAACTATGTTTTCAATAACTCGGGTTGTTGTTGATATAATACAGAAAGGATTACATCATTCTAAAACACCAGGGCCAGACTGACCCAGATTCTGGGTCCCATTGGGCCTAACCTTTTTCCGGGTTAAATTATGACCCGTTTGGGCCATATTTGACCCAGAATACTGTATATTACTTTGTTGTTTCACTGCTCAGATATCAGCGCCGCAAACAGTATATTCAAACTTAATCCTGACAGGAATCCCACTATGTTCTACATGTACATTGAAGCTTTGGATAGAGTAATCCGACAGTGGTTTATATACAATTTGAAAACAATATGGATTCCATAAATATTGAAATGTTCGTTTGTACCCAAAGGCGACGCACGCCCTGGTAAGAAGACCAGTTCTTGCACAGTTCGGTCCAGACCGTCAGCAGAGTAAAAGCAATGAACTCCTCCCAAATCACAAATTTCAAGATAGACAGCTAACCGGTATAATTATTAACAGAAACTGGTAGGCAAAAGCCTACGTGATTTATGTTGTCGAGACTCCTACAGTATTTGTCTAAATTCCATCTCATTTGAAATGAAATATGACCCCACGAAATGAAACGCCCTACCCGCAGACCCTTCCTATGATTAAACCAAAGCCACAGGCTCTAAAACTAGATCCTAACTGCAGACTGTCTTTTTCATTCAATCTTATTTCACCTCCGTATGTGAAGATGACTGGCGTTTATGACAGACAAACCAGTATCGCTCCACGCAGAACGTGCGCTCGTTGATCCTTTAATTAAGCGTTTACCATCCCAAGTGGACCATTCACTAAATAAAACTGACTCGAAAATCTAATGAAATTCGAGGGAAATTGGGAATCGCCGATCGGAATAGATAAAGAAGAACACTTCTGTGGGAAAGGTACAATAAAGCTTAATAATGGTGGAAGGATTGAGTTGGAAAGGTAAGCAACTGAGAAGGAAAGATATCTTGTGGGTGTTTCAGCAGTGCGGTGTTGCCTTTCGTGGCTTTGACAGGCCTGTCGAGCAACTCTCCAGCCTAACACTGGCATCAAGATGACTCCGTACTTTGCATGCACTTCGGCAAACTAAGACAAACCAGCTAAATCTTGCTATTCTTGGTAAATTACCCCAAATGATAAACACCACCTTTGCAGATATAAAATAGATTTTCTTTCTTCATTATGTTTGTGTTGACGTGGGTTTCGAATGGCTGCAGAATGTTTATTTCCAAGTATTAAATTTATGGCAGAAATTCTCAGAACGATATTTGGTGTCGAGGTTTTCTTCCCAAAGATGTGGAACATCCTTGCAGAAGATTTGAAAAAAATCCCGCGTAAGTAAAATACAGAAAGAGGGTAAATTCGGCTTAATTTGACCCCCAAAGCACTGTCTACTGGTATTTTTGTTACGCATACTACGGAAGCGGAAGCCAGGTGCACAAGGTCAATTAACTGAAAGACGTGAAGTACTATCAAAATTTGAACTGAGCCGAAGTGGAAATTCATATTTCTTTGATAAATGGATGAGTTAAGTCACGATGTAGCTATAACAGAAGCTTTAGTTGTTATTCTGCTAACACGCTCCGATCGTTTGACATCTGGAAACAGCCTCTAGCATGGCAGAGTCGAAATTAACAAGACATGCTCTCTGTACAACTTCGTAGCAACAGACGGTTCGGGACGCGCTAGGGACTTGCAGACAACAGACTCGTGGCTGTTGGAATGACACGTGTAGCCGCAAGGCATTCACGAACACTGGGGAAATAACAGTGTGAACAGAAGACGCAAAATGTCGTTATCACTCGTCTCTACACACTGTCCCATTGAAATTGTACCAATTAGAACTGAATTTAAAAGCAAAATATCTAAAAGTGTGTAATTTGGGAAACGTGATCCACCTTTCAATGCTGATTTCTGTGAACAGATAGATTTTAATCAATTTATTGAAAGGTATGTACTTTTTGTATGCAACAAATTCCCAAAAAAATTCCCAAGGCGTTAAATAAGTTGTTCAAAGGTTGCCTTTTGTACAACCTGTCAAGTTGATTTTGGAGTAAATGTATGCACTTTTACAAAAGGAAGAGAGTGTGTTTCTTACGTCCTTTCGCCGGGAACATTTTTTTCTGCTGTGATCATGCTTCCTAGCAAAAGGGCGTACGCGTGCTCACATCCTTTTCTTTTAACTTAATGAGCGTCCTGCGTTTTCTTAACACAAAACCGTTTGCTGTTGTAGAACAAAATCAATATACCTGCAGTTGCGGACGTTAGTGTGGACACTGGGATATGTGCTTTAAGATGATGTAATGTGTAATTTCCCCGCTATTCACACCTTAAATGATAGCCAAGAAAAGTTTTTCTTTGCTAAGATTCGGAACATCGTAAATTTTGAAGCAACTATAGGGGGACCTACGCCAAATTCTTGATTGAGTTCAACAAATTGGGCGAATCCTAACGGTTGATCCGATTGCAATTAAAGTTCTTCAGCAGTCGTAGTAACCACAGTACCTAATTTCCTCCTCTGGAAGATCGAGATAAAACAAAGATACCAAATTCCTTTTCTACATTGCTTTCATCATCTTACAACCCTACTGTCAGGCCAACACAGGCCCGAGGGCCATTATTAAGGCGTATAAGATAGGTTGACGAGACTTTCCGTACTCAGTGGAAGATTTTGTAACAAGATTATCGGCATAGCTATGGTGGGATGAGTTCTAGAGAGCACAATCTATTCTTACAGAATCAAGTATGAGAAGCTGAAGGTTTAATGGAGGGGTCAGTGATGGGAGACGCGATAAATTGCACGAGATGAGTGGTTCAGATGAACCATAATAAGACCCAGGTCATTAGACAATTTTACCTCAGGCTTCATGTTGTGGCTCGCGTGGTGTACGGTTGAGGAACAGTCACTGTATGTCTCCAATTAGGGCCCATTGAATATGAGCCTGAAAGTAGTTATCACTTATTTAAGGAAGAGAAAAGTGCATGGTAATTGTTAATTCACCATGGAACTTTCAATTCAGACGCCATGTACTATCGTAATGCATCACGGTTGCCTAGCACCACGAGATGAGACAGACGTAAAGTGCAACTGGTTTACATTGTGTGTTACAAAACGGGCACTGGAATATTAAAATCAAAGATCCAATGCTTTATTTACCAGTTTGTGTGAGTGCAAAAGCCTCATCTCTTGATTGCTAGATAAATTTTTCTGAAGGTGCACGAGTTTTAGCGATACACATTAAAGACATTTGTAATTCCAAAAAGCGAGTAATTCTGACAAGTGTGGGTCCCATTACTGAGGATTACCACATCACATACACAGACAAGAAGAGGTCATACCAACTCGTATATCTTCATGCTCCAAATAATCTTTTAGATGTGACCTTGGAGGGTATTCCTGCTGTGATTAGAAAAATAGGACGAAATAAAGCATATCCTGACTGGGAACGAGGCTGACGTTGACGAGCGTTGATCGGCCCGTTGCTATCAAAGGTAGACGTAGATATAATGTACCTTAGGGATATGAAACACACACAAAGAGTGATACAAACACACAAATACAAAAACAGTGGAAACAACAACAATAAAGGCAGACAAACCATTCAAAAATCACACCCTTTTCTTCCTTTTTGTTTCAATTTCAAAACTTGGTTCATGGGTTGTTCTTTGGAAAATACATTTTGCCTTCAAACGTATATGACTCTCGTTAGATGACTGACTGCTCATTCGAACACATGTTCCTGTGGGGTGTTGAAGCCATTGTCTGTATTCTAGCTCTCTTTGATGTCACTTAGACCGTAATTTCATTCTAAGTCCCATCGTTTTCATGCTGTCGGAATTTCACAACAAAGTTTCCACACTGTTACCTCGGGGTATTCCTCCGAAATCTCCCGTGCTTAGAGCCGACATGCCATATCGTCAGGAAGACGTTTTTTCCCGGACAGCTGCGACAGACGGGAACAGTCCTCTTATTTTCGTCAAAAGAATCACGCCTCAAGGAAAGCATGGTGAATCTGACGCCAACTTGAGAGATAAAGAGGCAAGGTCATGGAGCAGGAAAAGCGACAGTATCTACTGCTAGTATGCTGCAAAAGTGTTCTAGTTTCATTTAGTAGGGTATTTTGCCATTCATAATTCAGATTCATAGGCCATTCAGAAAAAAGATCAAACAACAAGGATGAAACTGGAGAAAAAAGCCTGTCTCTTTTTTTTTAATTATTGGGGGAGGGGATGACCCCAGTTGCCCTCTCTGGATCCGCCCTTGTCAAGCAAAGTGTCCTCTGTGGGCTGACGTATATTTTGTTATTGTTCAAAGCAAAAAGAAAATTCAGACATACAAAGGTTGAAGTAAAAAACCCGGAACTTTAATGATAAAAACTGCGACACTGAAAAGCAGACTGCATGTTCCAACTTCTTTTCAATTCATTTAAAGGCCTACAGCCATGTGCCAGAAAGGTGTTAATAATAAGGTAAATTGTTCTTTCTTGAAATGGAAAGACAAAGCTGCTCAACCGGTAGGAATAAATTGAACATGATAAATAATGCGCGTGTTTAAGATTAGGACGAAAATTTTATCTGCTAATTCAATTTATGGCGTCTTTACATTGGGAGCAATTCTTATGAATCTATTAAGCTAATTGCAAGCAGAATTTGCTTTCGTTTTCCAATCTCCAAAGTAAATATTCCGACCTCACGATCGGGATATCTTCAGAGTCCAATTAATCACCTCGGGTTTAACTGTGATCAAACAGTCCAGATGGAGAGCAATATTTGCAGACCACGTCCCACAGCGCAGGTAAACCTGAGCTCAGCTCTTGACCATACACTTGACATTTCTCTACGTGGATTGCTATTCACTAGATTCGAATTGAGATCGAATTCAGATCTTACCCTCACCACTGACTACGTTTTCCAGGACATTTAATGAAATCGCACTCGGAATTCTAGTTGGCAGTGTGCTGTAAACAGAAAATCAGAATAAAGATTTTCTTTCTCAAAGTAGGAATTGGCAAATGTGCTAACTTTGCTGTTACAGAATAAGGGTCCGTCTGGTAAAGCGATTTTAAATACCTGATGGAATCCCAAGGGCTATTTTGGCGGTACTAACTATTGGTTTAGATATGTCTGTTTGAATACTTGTTTTGAAGGTTCATAAGTGCCACATCATTAAACATAATTGCTTCCCAATCAAAGTGCCAAAAATTAACAATAAACAAACAGACACATGGTTGTGAAAGCCAAAGTGCACCCCTGATAATAATTTTATACACCCGCTTTCAGGACTTTGCGCATGCGCATCCGAAAGGAAAAGAAAAAGATAACGAAAAACGAAAATATAAACACGTAACAGCCGCTGAGCTTGGCCTCATCAGAGGTAAATTTGCCTCAATTGAATACCTTGTCAGCCACGCTATTCGGGGAAACGGAAAATAATCAGAAAACTTATATGTATCGAAACGAACGAGCAGTACATAATGTAAGAAAAAGAATTGGGGACAAGGACGGTCAGATTAAGGTTAGCAAACTGCTTAAGCCAAACTAAACACTCCTGTCCTCGGAGGTTTTTTTATAGCATTAAGGGGTGTCTATATAGAAGTCTGTGTCCATATTACTTTACTACGTCTTGAAGTTACACACAACTCTATGGGGAGTGTCTGTTGTCCCGACCATAAAATCTTGTCATTTCAAGTCACCGTCAAGTTATTCGGTTAAGACCTTAGAAGGGATGAGCAGCAGAACGTGATGTGATATCCAAATTCATCATAACATGAAAGTAAAGTATAACAATAAGTTAACTTCAAACTAGGCCTACATGATCGTGTGCATGTAACTTCAGCTGCATGGTGGTCTTGTATCTCAAATTCTTGCGACAACATTTACACTATTCCAGTACTTGTGTTCAGTGCACAAATATTCGCCCTTTCCATGACAGTTTAAAATGTTGAAGAGTAATTTTGTGAGCACTAACTTGCGAAGATGAAATGAATTTGCCAAATGCAACTCTGTAGCCGTCATTTTATGAGTCCCAGGATTCAGAAGTCCACACCAAACACAAATTTAAATCCGTTCCATATGACGTTATTTTTAAGATCCGCCACCTTCTTGGAATGTTCCAAACAGATGAGGCGTTTAGATTAAACCTTACTGGCTCCCATAATAAGAAAAGGCTCTTTGTGGTTTACGCCAATTGGCGAAACATGACACCAAAAACGGTAAATTAATCGGCGTGAAAGATGCATGGTTTTTAAATGGGCCCACAATTTATGGACGTTTTCAACAGACTATGATGAATTTTCACAGTGTCTTCCCACTTTTCCACAGATCATGAAGACGCAACCTTTATTACGATGCTGCAGGCACTCTTGTATATCACAAACTTGGTGTAATCTAAGATCACCGAGGAAACTGTTTGGTTGGTGTATGTGCTCGGAGGGCAAGTTGCGACATTTCAATAGTATGTGCTAGTCAGGCCTGTCGCACCCTTTATGTTTTTACTCATTAACATTGATATGGTTGTCGTGTATTAAGTGACACTTGCTTTCACTTGTTACAACGTTAATACCAGGCAAATCCATTGACAGATGGCGCAAGTACAACAAATGTACCGTAACAAACGAAAATGAGAAGATAAGAAAAATCAGAAGGTGGAACTGTTTGCGGGGAAGGAAAATAATGAACCACTTTGATGTTCGTAACGATGGTAATTGCCTGCCCCCAAAACACTACAGTAAGAAAAAGCATGTGAACTTACACATACGAGATTTCGACAAATAGGTTGATGTTTGATCAGTTATGTACAAAGTAAACACCTATTTTAATAAAACAACACACTCAACTTACAATTTATTGACGATCAATGAGAAATTAGAAAGCAACATTCGATTTCGTGGTTCTTTATATCGACATTTTGTTTATTTCTTAATTATAGCGCTCAGCCTCTGTAACCTCACATTCGCCCTATAAATCGCTTAATGGACATGCAAAAACGTGTACTTTCTATATATTTGCGATCCTTAGAAACAAAGAGAATGTTAATCGAACCGTCTGAACAGAAAAAAAATCTTGCAACCCTTGGAGCTACGAAAATGCTTCCTAGCAAACGGAGAATTATTGGTCCAGGAGAAACGATTTGGTAAGAATAAATCCAACAGTATTCACAAATTAACGAAGCGTGTCTGACCTGCTACGCTAGTTATTCAAACCCGGGCGATAAAACGATCGCACATTAAAATATTATGCGTAGGTATGGTCAACTGTACACTGTGTTTTAGAAACCGTATTCAAACAAGCAGCTATAGTACTGTTTCACCATGGTCATTTGGCTAACTAATTCTATCCTCTGTGCAATGGAATCGGCAAGTTCATTTCTTACATTCTTTTTACAACTGTAAAGCAATAACTAAAATCAGAATCTACTTATGGACTGACATTTTACAAAAAAAAACCCAAACAAACCCAAAAACAAACAAACACATAAAAACCACCCCCAAAAGAAACAGAGTGTTTTTAACACCATTTACAGGACTAGAACACAACCAACGATCCTTAATCAAATTGATACCAGTTCTGTTAGAAATCAACACGACGCTGCTCTTTTTGAACGCACAATACCAACATAAATTGTGTTCAGAATTTATTGCTTAAAAGATTTGCCACAGCTCAAGAGGTACAATGGAAGCAGACATTGATGTCACACATTTCAGTGTTTCTAAATAGTCCCACAGGGCATTCGGGAAGAATGGGAAACTACCAATACTTCTGATTATACAAATAGTAAAATAGCCCCAAGATAAAAAGAAGGATATATACGAAATAACACAGAGCTTCTCTAGAAAAATAATACCATAAATTATTTGGAGTTTTCCTGGAGAGGTTAACATTTTTACAACATTTAATGTGTTTTGTTAATGCCTACCATGCAGTATTATTTAATAATTGATCTCATGACCGGTATATGGAAATAGGCCTACTAGACATGATCGGTGTTACGAGCAACAATATTTATTATACATGTCTGTCTATGGATATAGAGCCTGTCATGAAATACCGTGTATATATGTCGTAGTAGTTGATAGCCTTTTGATACGGACTTGGGGCGGAATCTATTCAACCATCGGCCATAGCGTGAAATGAATTGAGCAGAAATCGCACGTCTGAAACGTGCACTGTTGTCAATGACTATTCTCCACTGAGCGCTAAATGGCGAAAACTACACAAATCTAAATAACTGGTTCGGACGTAACCCTCACGTATTCTATAGCCACTCCATGAAAATGGAGTGGCTATAGAAGACGCATTTGCGATCACCTTGTCAACAGCTAGCTTGTAGTCGGACTCTGATGTATACTGTAAAAGCGCTGGGTACAAGTGTTTGGGTAGTTTTGGGTAAATGACGTAGGTTTACACACAACTTACTGCAGCTGAGTAACATGTTTGCCCAACATTTAAGGCAATTTCTCTGGTTTACTTGTGGTTGAGTAGAAAAATGGTCTTTATTCACGAGACTGGAATTTACGATTGTGGTTCCCGATTCCCGAATCCATTTTGTTTACAGAGCACTCTGAAATGGGAAGAAGCCTGTCTATTTTGCTATAATTACGGATACATATATAGGTGCACTGTTGACTTTGAAAAATATGTTTCATTTGGACGATAAAAGTGGCACGACCTTCGATAAATTACTTGGCACTAACCCCGGAGCAAATGCTAATCTATATTTTTTCCCAATCATATTTATTCCCACATGTATGGGATTATGTATATATCACATTTTAATTGTAATTTTGATGTAAAGCCATTCTGGTGCTCCCTAGTAATTTTTAATTGTACATGTTTATTTATCCCCCTCCCAATTTGTACTGGCTCTTTTATGTTTTTTTCCCTGTTGCCGTACATTTGATGTAATTGTACATTTGATGTTGTTTTACTTTTAAGTTGCATGATTTTTGAGTGCCCCAAATGATCAGCTATAGCTGCATGGGCTACCCTCCTTAAGGATGGTTAAATAACTAAATAAATAAATGTATTAAAATTCCAGAAACTTTTTACCGGGATCACCTCGCCTTCGATTCAAGATGGCTATTTTACGAATGAGGCATATTGCCCGGCTATTTTTGCAGTTTTCATATATAAAATTTCTACAGTGCAAATTCGTGAAATCAGCCTTTAAACGTTAGTGTAATCTCATGGGGGGTTGTGCAGAGGCGCAAATACGTTGAAAGGGAAGAGGCCACTGAACCCCCAAAGGTTGTTCCTTCTCAAGCCCCTGCGAAGAATCTGAAGTATAGACAACATAAAAACTTAATATTCTGTCCGAACCAGCCACAGGAAAAATGGACCCTATAACTATACATAACTGCTTGTGCGTTTTCCACAGCAGCAGAGGGCTTTGTATATCAACTTTCAAAATGAGGTACAAAATTCAATATTGTCACGAATGTCAAAGTCTGGAATGGTAAATGCTTCCCCATCTATTCAGCCTGAATTCTGCAGTTTTTGCAGCAGATGCCATTGCACGGTTTCAACATACAGGACCTCCTACTTACTAAGTGCAACAGTGATTTGAATAAACTACGTATTTGATAACTCAGTTTGGATTGCTCCGACGTTATTGGCCATGCACCCACTACACATAAGCACACGGAATCCTTTTCTGAATTGTTTGTACTTGAACGCATAAATGATCGGGTTGACGACGGAGTTGGAAAACGCCATCATGCGAAAGATTGAGTACACGATGTGAGTTGTTGGAACTAATTCAACATGGAAATTCTCAAACAGGTACACCACTTGGTTTGGTGTCCATAGTATGAGGAATGCCATGACAACGGTAAACAGGACCTGCACTATTTTCTTGCGCGCACGGAGAAGTCCATAGGCTGGGTCCTCCGTCTGTTGATTCATAAGATTACGCGCTGACTTCTTAAGGTTTCTCATTATTTTGTAATATGCCCAAATCATTACGCAAAGAGGGCAAAAATAGGAACTGAGGAACACAAACAAACCGACAGCAATTTGACTAGCCAAATTGGGGAAACCATAGGCACACGTCCCACTGGCAGCGTCGTACGAGTTGATAAAAAGGGCGAAAAACTCTTGCAGAAAAGCGCCAAGCCAAGTCAGAGCAACTAGCAGGGTTACCCTCTTCGTTGTGAAGTATCTAGTGTAATGAAGAGGATACACAATGGCGTAGAATCGTTCTAGTGTCACGACAATGAGATTGAAGACGGAAGCTGTTACACATACCCAGAAGAGATGTAGGTTGCCATAGAGACGACAGTAAATCTCTCCTACAGCTACGCCTGAGGGCGGTTCGACGATCGAAGTCTCCACTAAGAACACATTAAAGATCAAACACAGCGAGGCAGTCATGTCAGCCACGGCCAGATTCAGAATCAAGTAGTTGGTCATGTTGTGTAAGAATTTGGCGCGCAGAATGATCAAGCAGACGAACACGTTGCCCACAGTGCCCACAATGCCTAGCGTAACTTCAATACCATACACCCATTCATTTCCAGACGAAGTATCGTCCTTTGGTACAACTGTTGTCGCCAAGTCAGTTACCTCTGTTGAATTTATTTCTTCCATTGTCCAGTGTCTTCCGTTTTGAGGATGTACAAAGTAAGCAAACGTTTAGGACGAATGCTGGTTGGTTGTATCCGCTTCAGACGAACGCGTCATTAACAGACTGATGCAGGTTGAATTTCCTATAATCACAAGTTTGCAAACCGACGAAGATCATAATGATGTAATCACAAAAATGTGCAAGCAGTTAAGCATTTCCAACCTGTTCTGGATAGTTTCCATTTAGACGCACATATCAATAGACTGAGTAGTGTGATCTTGCAAACCGCGATCACACATCCAGCGGAGAAATGTGCCTCTGCAAGTAGCCACAACAGTCAACGATGCATCGGCTGAATTACAATAAGGTAGAATATCAACATAGGCTGCATTAGGAGTAGGACATCACTCACAGGTTGCTAAACAGTACACTCCTTGTTCATAAACCATTTCTAGACAAGGCATTTAGAAAAGAAATCCCCGCAACACTAATCAGTACAGTTTGCAGGCATTTGCCTCAGTGACGAAGGGTTGTCTGTTGTCGACTGTGATCCACTGTGTTGTTTATTCAGATCGTCATGTAGCGCGCAGTGAAGGTTACACACTCTACAGTGTATAAGCTTAGCATCTTTGTTGAAGAAAGTACATCAAACAACCTGAAAAAAGGAAAATTGAAGATTCATTTCACTGTTAAAAACGAAACAGAACACACATGCACGAACTAACAAAAATTGCAACAATTTGTTCATGTTGTTCCCAGTGAATGATTTTGCATTTTCAACACCCGTTTGCCAGTATTTTAGTACCTCGAGTAATTTTTTTTTTCAATTTAACTGTGGGAAAAACATTTGTCTGTCGTCTGTTAATCTACCTTCACTGATAGCAAGACAACAGCCGGTCGACTGGTTGAAATAAGTTCGTCCCCACGTCAGCATCAACCTTGTTATCCAACACAACTGTTCATGATAATGCTCAAGTGTCATCTGCCCCCACAGCGTAGATATGATTGAATTTAAGTGACGCTCAGTGCTTTGTGCGCACGTCACTATGTAACATTAACACTCTAAGTGACAGTTCCATCGACGTTGGACGAGCCAGTAAACACAACGGAGAGTACTTCGGAGTAGTTTGCGTGATACACTCTCTACCCTGGACATATTACAGCAACTTCCAATGACAGATTACACACAAGAGCAAGTTAACGAGGTTACGCCGGGATCTATATATATACCAGTTTGTTGGCTTTTAGTTATTTCTGACCACAGCTTTTAGTGAACGTTGTCCATATACGTTCGGCCCTCTTGCACGCAGTACGGCTCTGGGCGGATGGAGTTCTTAAACAACCTGTAAGTAAAAGGTCATACGGCCCATCAATGGGGATTTCACGTTTGGAAGAAACACTCATGTTGGAAATTTTCCTTTGTGTTCCTAAAGTAATATTGTGGAAAAGTCACCTGGACATGGGTAAAAAAGGTTTTTCATAAACGACCTTTTACCTCCAGCATTATCATTGGTAGGTGCCCTTGTTTGTGCATGTTTATTTTCACTGCACGTGTTTATGAGAGAGATGTTGTGATGATTTACCTACTTAAAGTCGATGGATTCTAGATTCAGTACAGGTGGCCCAATGTACACGTAGTTATTGTCAGCAAAAGGTTAAAATACTGGGCTTTACAATCTTTCGTAAATGCAAATTATTCCTTTAAGTTACTTCCTTAAAAATTATAAAATACGAGTTGTTTGGGTTTTATTTCAGCTTTTACCTTGAGAATTTCATATGATATACAATCTCGTAACCTTTCATCTATACACGAAAACACCGAGTTACAGTGGTCGGTGTATTGTACAAGTGAGGGGTCAATATTTTGCATGATTTTTCTCTTTTAAGTAAGTAATTTTTTCGTTTCTATAAATAAATACGCTAGTTAATATTTTACAAAGGCTTTTTTCCAAGGTTTTTTTTAAAGTAACAACAAACGAAAAAAGGGAACTTTTAGATTTTTAGCTTATGTTTCCGATCCAAGAGTTCCATTATGCATGGGTTAATTTTAAGGCTCTTTGACCAGAAGCTAATTTGCCTCAACCGTAGTCTATGCCGTGAAGTCATAATGGTTCTGTTTCGACAGTATAGTTTCCGGAATCGATTTGTAGTTACTTATTTACAAACGTACCCGGTAGGTTGCGGGGAAAAGTTTAAAATCAGTCGAGAAATAATATCTTATAACGCTCGCAAGATTCGATGCACCCAAGTAACAAAGGCTAAAACAGATGATGATAAATGATGGCACACTTATACCGACTCTAGTGCGATTTGTCCGACAAGAAATTTATTTTGATTAAATATCCGGACTCCTATCTCGAGTCTTAAGTATCAAACTACGCATGCCTTTCTATCTGTAGCTTGCACACATTTCATAAAACAAGATCTAATTTCCACTAGGGGGGCCTATGTGCTGGCTGACGAAGGGAATTGTCGAAATCCTTCCACGTCAAATCGTGATCGTCCGTGACTAGTGATTGATGAATGGGGAACCTCGAACCACGGGCAGAGTTCTAAAAAAAACCTGACGCCTCGGCTGAAATTGTTTGAATAGTCAGAGTTGTATTTGATACTGAAACCTTGATAGAGATGATGCAAGAGATGTGGCGATTAAGAGTATAAATTAGTTACCAAGGATACAGTTGGTTTATCGGTGCAGTATGCGGAATACAAAACGTGTATTTTTGTTTTTTTTTAATGTCTGCCGGGGGTCTCAAAATTTGGCTTAGGTGAGGGGGTATAGTTTTTAAGTGGATAGTTCATTAGGCGTGTACGTTAATCAGTATTTCTTCTCATTTTTGCGTCCCTAGCTCTGTGTATAGAATCACTACAGTCTGCTGTTTCGTTGCCAAACTAGCTGGAGGGCAAAAAGAAGCGTGCTTGAGTCGTTCATGTCATTGGAACGTAATCAGCGACAAGCTCGATGGATTTGTGACACTGATTCGACTTCTGCTTTCACGATCATGATTAGCTAAATCACATGTCAAGGACATCTCGAATTTGACAGTTTGATGAGCTGGTTGCCGTTAAATGTAAGATATAAAAGTACGTAATAGGCAAACGCAAAATCGTTCCGTTTTTGAGTACTGCAAAGGTCCTGTTCGTATTCCAAGCATGCTATTTAATTAATCGCTTTAAAGCGCGCTTTTAATTTGAGTAGCTGACAAATACCTTTTAAGGTTAATGATTGTCTTTGTCTTCACTTGTCATTAACCATACCTTCTCCATATGGCATCAATTTGAAATGTAATGCAGTTATTGTACGCACTGTCACAGCTATCAGTGACCAACAAAAATAACAATGACCTTCAAGAGATAGATAATTAAAGAGCAAGTAAGCGCTGAAAACTGCAACCAATAGAGGAAATCAAACGATGCGTAATCTGTGCTAACGGGAAATCTTAAAGTAACACTAAATGAATCTCAATCTAACATAATTAAATTGTATTTCCAACCAAGTCTTGTTTTTGCAATTTTAGGACTGTTGTAGTCACTGTAGGATGCAAAACAGAAAGGTTCTATAACCAAATTAAGGGGAGGGGGACAACCGTGATGTACATTTTCGTTCGAATCACATTTTTCCCTGATAAATGAAACTTGATGCATATAAGACTCACAAGAAGCACGTTATAAGCTAAACGTAAAATTGTCGGTACTATGAAATTTTATTTATAAATGCGTTCCTTCTTGCGACTTACTCTGATTTTCATTATGACATCACATTCTGAGAAATGCAGTCGTCTATTTACAACTTACAAAGATATTCCCTCAACTCGGGCCAGATTAAGTGACACGGTGTTTGCGCTAAGATCGAAGTAACCATATGGTAACGGCATTGTTCCACGCACGCCTTGACCTATAGAGGTCACCAGGCGTAGGAATACTTGAAAAAAAGTCTGAGACGACGCTGTCTGTCAGGTATCAGATAAAAGACGACTTGAGTCTATATTAAGTACATTTTTGAAAAAAATGGCAGTGGAATGAAGCTGTATTTTTCAACATAGAATACGCGAGTATAAATATATTCTACCGCAGTGTTGACAAACGGGATGTAGGGCCACAGTGGCAGTCATTACTTGCATTTGGCAGTTTTTACGCATGCCAGAAAGTTTCTCTGATCAAAGTGAGAAATAATGGAGGACATTACACGATGATCAATCAATGAAAAAAGCCAAATATATCCGAGAAAATCTCATAACAACGCTTGCACGAAATATGCCCGTCAGGAATGAAAATCAAAGCAGTTATTGTAAAAACAATAAATGTTTACAAGTGCAGTGGTTCGAATATTTATTAATTAAAAAAGAAAAATATCGGATTAAACCGTGCGTGGGTCACCTGGAGGTCTCGAACATAGTCGAAACGACGGGTATGATCCCGGTCGGTTGCAAATGTCTTGCACGAGGACACTTTCTTACGCGTTGAAAATCATTTTTGAGGAGAACCTGCATGTGTTTTCACGTTCAGCAGGCATCATGTTTAGGAACTTATTCGCAAAAAAGTTGAAACAAACTTTAACCGTCGACCAAAGATTGTATCGCCCCAGCAGCTAGTCGTATGGTGTGCTCGTTTGCTGCTCCCAGAGGAGTTTAAAACATAATACTTTCAAATGTTTATGGGTGAAAGCCGCTTCTTTCTCTCAGTCCTTACATGGCGCTGGGAAGGACAATGCCTTTCATGAAGTCTTGTGAAGGTATTGTATTACGTTACAGCTACCTATATACGCGGATAGTCTTACGCGGACGTTTTGACACGTGTTACAGATTTTCAGATGAATTCTGTCCACTGAGGGCTTCAAAACGTCTCCGCTTGCCCTTCCCAGCTAGGGACGAGAAGGTGAGTAGATAGCAATCACTGCATTATGATTTTATTGAGGTTAGTTTGCATTTTTGGGAAGATAAAAATATGGCATTCAAGACAGAGGAATAACAATGTGAAATGCGGCCGTGTATAAAAACTGAAGCATTAAAAAGCTTCTTTTTAAAATGTTCTGATAGCAAGCTGTCTTAAGTTGTTCTTATCAACGGTCTTAAGAGCCTGACAGTTATTTTACGTCCAAAAATGTAATGAATTGTAAGTGACAATCTTACTTGCTGTGAGATGCGTGCTAATTGATTGCAAACACTCGATGTTTCCTGGGCTTGGTGCTATCAGACATGACGCCACAACTCATGGTCTGGTTACCACCCAAGAGTATATCCATCGGTGTTATGTTACCTGCTCTTGCATTTCGTACAGTGCATACGTGTACGTGTAATTAGCCTGTTCATATTACAACAAAAGCCTATAAAGCGTCACCCAGCACTGACAGTGTTTTGAGTAACTAGGCCTACTTGCCATTCAGAAACCAAATCGACTTAGACTATTCTGACGGCTATAGTCACGCTGTGGCCACTGGATTGTCTAGACGGGTGTGTTCTCACAAAACAGTCCTCCAGCGGTAGAGACCAAGACATACACGGACAGTGTAACAGCGCCATACCCTCTTCCTTAAAACCCACCACGCCCCTTGTTAATGCTCGTAGGGCGCCTGAATGCACGACACACGACCTCCTCCAGTTTCTCTCTCTCATATCCATCATAATTGAATAAGGTTCTCTACGCTGCCATGAGTAGATTAATTATAGAATCACACGCATCAGAGATCGAAGATCCCCAAGGTCGTTCTCGAGACGTCACCAGAGGGACACGCAAATGCACTTTAAGGTCTGATCAATTACCAGACCCAGGGTATGAATTCACCACCAACAATTCTAACAAATGTCTTAAATGTGAAGTTACCCCACTTTAATTGTAAAGCCTATGCCTAATATGAACAACAGTTACACAAATCTTAGTCATCAACCTATTATTTGAATGTGAGATTTGAGAACGAGGATGGTGAAATTCATGCTCATTACAAATTTTGAGGTTCTGGGAAATAGTTTTATATTGAAACGAGTCATTTTCCTCTTCATTTTCAGTATGAGGATAGAATTGGTACACATAACAAAAGTTGTACATGTACTTTGTCATGCGCCATCAATTAATTAAACTGTATGTGATTAAAATGATGCATATGACACAATATTTTTGTCCGCCAAGTGTATCGCTGTGTACAGGTCGTTATCTTGAATGAACTTACTGAGTTCCACTGTTTAATGCAGTGAAATATTAGCGTACGCTGGAGTAACTTTGGCACCAAAGGGTAACTTTGGCACAAGCCGCACCCCTTGGTTATAGTCGTCATATCTTCGCAACGAGCTACATGAATGATAAAAGATTCTCTCAAATGATTCCATGAAAGTAATTTGTATCATAAAATACTGCTGGAGGCTTGGCTTGAAAGATATTTCATGTGTAAGACTTTGTTACAATCCTTTATTTATGTTTTTTCATTAAATTCCAAAATCCTGCCAAAGTTGCCCGAACCACGGGGTATAGGCTTGGCAGCAATGAATTAAACTCTGAATAACAAACTGAAAGAAATGGATAGTTGTTTGTTACTACATGTGTTTGATTAGATTTGATTAAGCTTCATGTGACAAAAATGTCCAATCAACGATTAAAAATATTTCTTTGTTTTAGGAAAAGCAGAAGAAATCATGAGTTTAACCAAACCTGAAGTTACCCCGGTTGACAGTACTATTTCAAAACAATTTTAGCGTTTTGAACATTTTAAATTCAAACGGACGTATAGCATGATAATTATGTTTCCTTCCTTTTTATACAAAATACGGCCAATTTATTTCATATACTTGGGTGCATTTAGAATTAGATACCCCCATTTAAAGGTACCTGTCACAGAGTTTAGGGAACAAGCTTGTTCTACCGTCTCTCTTAGAAGAATCCGAATATATGTTTTACACGTCGGACCTTTACACTGTCACGCTCGTTTCTTCTGGGAAAGGCTCGAACTGTGAACCTTGAAAATGAAACATGAACCACACCTTCATAGCATAATGTGTAAGCCTCCTAGAGCCGAGTCTTTAAATCAGTATCTGGATGTTCCTCGTTGGACAGGTAACCTTTGACAATTCTGGGTACAGCGAGAAGGCTTCTTCATGACATTAATCAAACTAAATGGGAAGATACTATGGAAACTTTCAAACGCAAGAAGCAGTGCGCAACTTGCGCAAAATTACAGGTACTCTATCTTCTTGAAATATAATGACGAAGTCTCTACGAATAACATATCAGAACTATACTCAATGTCAGTTATATACATCCAAAATTACACTTTCGTATTTTAATTTATTAATTTAAACGGCGGTAAATTACTTCAGGTTATTTCAATAGATTGGAAGAGTTTCAGTTCTTTCATTTTGCCACGTAACCAAATGCACTCGATCGATGAAACCATTTAGAGGTATAACGACGCAGAATATTGCCAGTTCGACCAAGCTGCAAATACAAGGTTAGAACATTGTCGAACAACAAAAAATGCATGTAATTATTAACAGACGTCGTAGACATACGATCTAAATGACGAAAAAGTAAATCAATGGGCATCGTTTGCAGTTGCTTCTTAGATAAGGAGAGTTATTTATGATACGATGCCAAAATAATGTAATAATTATTATGGTAAACTACTGAAACGAAATAAAAAAGAAAAGAAAAAGATATGTTAGCATAATAATCGACATGTTGATGATAACCGACGCCACGAGAAATGTTTACAAGTAATTGATGACTTTATGCATCATTATAAACTCTTTGCGTTAACGAACCCTACCACACGATTCCATCTCCATTTTGTAACGGCTAAGTACATTTGCATGAAAATATATTGTTTTTCTTTCAACGTTGATTTTGACATAACGCTAAGCTGTAAAGTAGTTAAAATGAAACAATATGGATTGAAAACCAGAAATGTTCCAATCACATTTATTCACAGCGAACACCATCTCATCAGGATTCTGCATGTCCTTACCTGAAAGGTCTTAGATTTTCACTTTGAGAGTAGGTATTGACAAAAAAAATAGAAAAATGTTTACTTTCACTCTTAGTTACAAAGTTTCACAAACATCTGCTCGAGAAGTCTTAAAAAATGATAATAAATAACCAGTTCTCATGACACACCAGTGTTCATACTTACCAGATTACGACTGACTACACAGTGTGACACACATGCACGTAAAGGTTGTCTAAGATGAGAGATGTATTTCCACTTGTACACGGTACGGGCTTGTCGTGCATAGGACCTACTATTTGGTCCCGGACGAACACTTGAGGACTTCTTAATGCCCTCGTATGATGCAATATATGTGTACTCCCGGCTTGCCTTCAAAAGGGACGATTTGTCCTTAAAGCTGACTTGTTTTAGTAAACAGAATCGTCAAAGCTCGAGGGCGTGTAATTTGTAGTGAAGCTATCGTTAATATCAGCAAATACAGCAGAACAATAATGCCACAGACCAGCTGTCAAGGAATGGACCCACGGATAGTGTCACATCGTGGCCAACCGAAGTAAACCCTCAATGATTGAACACCATCAGTCTTCAAATGAGACGCATTCTCCTTTTTTTTATTAAGATCACGGAACGTGTGAGGGCGCCTCACACAACCAGAGGACGGCTGTCAGAGGAAAATGGCTAATGGCCTCGTGCAGCGTAAGCCTTGTCTCCCAGGGCCGACATTTCTTATGCATTCGTCACCATTTTTCTCAGTGATGATTGGTTCAAAGTACAATGACGTATTAATAGACTTGATCTGACTAATACCTCTAGAATATTGGACCACTCATGGCAGTCACACCAAATTCTTTTTATCCACTGTGTTTCTAAAAGTTAGCCACACCCATTCGGCGATAGTTTACCACCCGTACATGATGGTAGTTTCTTTGTATGGGCGGCCAAGCGATAAAAAATACCTCCCCGGAAATAAATCAAAGCAAATATTAGCGAAGGAGGCGCACTTCCGTCCCAAGCAGGTGGGATGAGGAGGCACTCTAGTAACTGTTGTCAAAGCAAACAAGGTTTCCACGTCTTATGACGAGGGAACGATCATAGACAATGAAGGCCGGTGACCAACGATCCAATCGGCGAGTTTCCGCACCAGGTGGTAGATACCATTGTGCCATCATGCGGTATCCTGTCTTGTATACTTTCAGCTGAGACTTCGACAACCTGGGATAGTCGCATGCCACTATATACGGAGGGAAATATATAAATAGAAGTATTGAAACTGCTCTGAACTTGAAGTCGTTGTGTCAAAATGCACTTTTCTCAAGAGCTGTCAAATCCTAGTGTGTCCAAAAGGTATAATGGGTGTTACTTGTGGTAAGATTCAAGTCTGATTGAGACTGTGGGAATGGTCCAAGTACGTAAGGTTTGAAATGGGTAGAAATGACTAATCTCTCATAAGTGTGTTGAAAATCATGAGCGAAGATCCCGGGGAATATCCGTCCACTTTTTGAGGGGGGAGGGTTACCGATTCATTCATCCCTCCACTTTTATGCGCACCCTTAGCCTGCACCACCGAACACGCACTTTCAGCTGTCACGATCTCACCTGGGATGGAGGCTGTGGTGAGCTTTCAGAAATCATCCCCCCACATGTAACAAGAAATCTCCGCCCATGTTGAAAATATATAAGACTGTGCAATAAAACCGTATACCACAGCTTGAATCCCAGGGCTGCAAATATCATTTTGTTCAGGTGAAATGCACATTGGTCCTGTGCGTCAGTTTGGAATTAAGAATCCGAACATTTGTTTCAGCATATGTTTCCACTTCGTTGATTCCTTAATTCTCTATTTTCCTCATATTTGGCTCAGTTTTTCCCGAATCGTTCTTGGAAATTCCCTAGAATCTTCTCCAAATTTCATGTTTTTTTTTGGGTAAAATGATTGCAACTCAAAAATTCGTCATGTTAATTCCACTCAAAAAGATATATGAAATGAAATTTCTCAGTTGCTCAAAGATAGTCTCTTAGAGCCTCTCTGCATCCTCAGTCTGGTCGCTAAATATTTCAATTGGAGTCTGTGGTTCGGCTTTTCTACATGCTTGGCAATTGCCAGACGCGTTTTTCAACTCTTGCCTCGACCCCAATACGCCTTGAGGCCCTAAAATGGCTTATTATATTTTGTTTCGACACACATTCATTATCTTTACCATAACGTTTTAAAATTTTAATCTCTGGAATTCATTGAAATTTTCTTTGGTTTTTCATTTCATCAGAAATTTCGTAAAATGCTTATGTGATGCGCGAGGACCTGGCCAGTCTCACTTAATTCATAAGCAAGTTTTACTATTAAAACCTTGGTGAATTATAATTGCGATTTACCTGTACATAATAGTAATCGATGTAGGGTTTATGCCCATGGAGTTCTACACATAAGCCTATATATACATGTACCTACAGCACGCATATGCACAATGCATTGCAAACAGAAGCTGTTGAATTTGTGACGTCACCACGCAGAACACGCGATAAACTCCGAGCCATGATTAATTAATCCTCCAAATTAACTGTTTCACCTTTATCTGATGGAATAATTATAAATTTTAGTTGATTCTAAAGAGATTCTTTTGGCTTGTCAGTACAATCAATTTAACTGGAAATACAGTACGTAAGAGCACCACCATAGGGTTGCTATGCGACAACAGCCTTTGAACCAAAGAAGAATTCTTAGACGCGGGCCGGAGAAAAAACAAAAGGAAAGCGTGATGTGCTCACTTTATTCGCCGCAATAAGTTCTGTTGTTCGACTTAAAGTTTTGGGCAAAGATTGTATAGCACCGCATAGCGACGCAAAATGGATAACTCGGCCAAAAAGGTGTTATCACTGTGGGCTCCCTAGGCGCAGGCGTAGTGTGTGCGTGTCTGTCGTGGCGCCTGCGCCTGTGCATAAACATGCACTGGGCAGGCGTAGTCCAACCCGAATGGAGCCCGTGTATGCAATAACAACATTTTACGAGGTGAAGTTCCCCATCTTACGCCGCTACCCAACGCTATCTTTGTTTTGGGGCTGACGGCGGCAATTCACGCGACTCCGGCGACACCGAGAGACCACATAGGCAAGGCGCAGTTGAAACTGGCGGAGTACTCAAGCAGGTACTGGCAAATAATGCAGAAGGAAGCTGGCACCGTTAGAGAAATCTACCGGAGTAATTGCAGCAGGGCTGGTTACCGACGTAGTATAGAAACCTACCAGAGTAATTGCAGTAGGGGCTGGTTAACGACAGAGTAGATGAAGTTATAGAAACCTACCGGAGTAATTGCAGTAGGGGCTGGTTAACGACAGAGTAGATGAAGTTATAGAAACCTACCGGAGTAATTGCAGTTGGGGCTGGTTAACGACAGAGTAGATGAAGTTATAGAGACCTACCGGAGTAATTGCATTGGGGGCTGGTTACCTACGTAGTAGTTGAACTTATAGAAATCTACCGGAGTAATTGCAGCAGGGCTGGTTACCGGCGTAGTAGTTGAAGTTATAGAAATCTACCGGCCGGGAGTAATTGCAGCAGGGCTGGTTACTGACGTAGTAGTTGAGGTTACAGAAATCTACCAGAACAGCCGCAGCAGAGCTTGATGCATGCTTAGGCTGAGTATTTACGATCAGCGAAGGAATGAATTGCCGTGTAAATAGAAGAGACTGTGTTAGACGTGCTGTATAAATATCTGAATAAAACGAGTATTAAACGAGCACATTACACAGTGGTCCAACCGTCAGTTCCCTCCACCGTCCTGACTTGAGGTATTTATTCTAACTACCTGATTGTTTATTTCAACCAAACGAATCTGGGGATTCAAAATATATCGTCCAGTCCTACCACAGGAGAGCGCCCTCTTACCAGATCGACAGAGAGGAACTCCGGCGGCTGCAGCGCGGCGACAGGTGGTGTAGTAGACAGGATTGGTATAGGCCTAACTTCTGTACTTGAGCAGTGAGCATGGAGGGCGAGTTAAAGTTGCAGTCGCAGGTGAGGAGAGGAGGGATAGTGTCTACAGTAGTCAAGTGGGGAGACACTCCTTGGAGTCTAAGGGCAGTTCTGGTGCCAGAGCGGACGAACTGAGGAGATCCACACTAAACCCGAAGGAATCGGAGCCAGGCATCACGATAGCGGACGTGGTGTTAGAAGAAATGCTAGAGAGCTACCACTGGAGCCAGATCAGCGGCATATGCCTTGGCAACGGGAGACTGGGCCCTCCCCAATTTACTGGCACAGCGAGTCAGATCCGGAGATCCAGTTAGACGAATTGGGAGGAGTGGAGACGAATACACGAGACGTACAGAGAATATGGAGTATAGAGGTACGGCAGACCGGGAGAGTTTCTCAGAGAAGAGTGGCGCCCACCATAGTTAGCGTGTTGGCAAAGGCGAAACTGCGATGAGCAGGCTCCGAAATAGCAATCTATTGAAGATTCAAGACTTTATAGAAGCGCTAGTAGAGTGTTCAAAAGAAATCTCAACAGTGTGCACCAGAAGAATGTTTTTAGCATGTTTGAGGAAGATCTCCAACAGAATCCAAAAAATTCTGGAAATACGTAAAATCCAAACGCAGTGACAATGTCCACCTGTCCACCTGCTAAAGAATGGCTCTGACGTAGTTTCTGACCGAGTTGGTAAAGCAAATATCCTCAACGATTTCTTCAAATCAGTTTTCACCAAAGAAAATACTGCTAATTTTCCAGACCTACAGCAGATTGTTCCTGACATTGAACCACTCGAGATTGTTGCTGAGGGAATAGCGAATAGAATAGTTGTGTGATACACAACTTCTCATCACCGTCGACGATATCGCCAAATTAATTGGTCGCGTTCCACACCAAAGACCCCCCATCAAAATTAAGCACAACGGGATCACTGGCAAATGTGTACAATTGGATTTCAACTTTTCTTACAACATGCTCTCCGCAAGTTGTCTTAGAGAGTGAAAGATATACAACAGCAGAAGTTTTATCTGGCATGTTCTAGGGCACAGTCCTGGGCCCCCTGCTGTTTCTCCTCTATTTAAATGATTATGTTTCTTTGAAAACCAGACTGTTTGCTGATGATGGATACGTATAGAGAAATCAACTCTCCTTCAGATGCTGCCTCACTTTAAAATGATTTAGTTGCCCTTTGCAGATGGGAAAAAGAATAGGAAATGAGATTTATTGTGCAACTGACTACCAAGAGAACTCCTCAAATTCACACCCACAAAATCAATGGGAAACCACTTCAGAGCACATGTAGTCACCCGTACCTTGTCTTATTTGAAGCAACGACCTCAGCTGGTCACCTCATATCAGTTAGGTTGTCACCAACGCCAAGCAAATCACTGGTACCATCAGGCAGAACTTTAAGTCCTGTAGCAGCAAGGTTAAGTCACTTCTTTAGCAATCTCTGGTTCGTCCCAAATGAGAATATGGTGTTTGTGGTTGGGCTACCTTGACTGGAGAGGAAAAGAAGTTTGAGGGTATCCAGAGATACGCGGCCAGGATGTGTTGCAACAACTATACAAGGACTGTCAATGTCACAGCCATGATGAAAGATCTCGGCTGGCCTCTGCAGGACAAAAGGCGAACCATTGCAAGACTTGCAATCCTTTACAAGATTACCCATGGCCTAGTTGAAGTCCAACACGACCTCAAAACCCGATCCAGATCTCATCGTAGATCTTACCAGTTCTCCTATCACCGACCAAATGCAAAAACAAAGTTCTACAGTACCAGCTTCTACCCATCCACCACACCACATTGGAATAGTTTACCGGAATCTATTGTTCCCTGCGCTTGAGTTGGTCTTCATTTTTTTAAAAAAAATCAGTTGTACCGTCCTTTTTGACAATAGTGTTGCAACAGTTTTGTTTTGTCTTTTAAACATGGTTTTAAAATCCTACATGGATGTCCTCTGCACCCTCAAACCTTTAAATCCGCAAAGAAACCACAGGAAAAGGTGGTAAGCTTGTACCCAACTGCTGTTATATCTCTCGGTGACAAGCCACATGGAAAAGCCTTAGAACCATACCCTACTCTGCTGCCAACGTATGTCTAGAATTACCGAGGCACGTGCCTTCTAGAAAGCATCAAAGCTTCAAAGAGGCTCCGACAGCTTCAGAGGGTCGTTTATGGGTTACAGGAAACGCTTTGGTAGCCCTCGGCAAGCCAGACAGCAGTAGATGTAGACAATCCTTGATGTCTGCTATCTCGAAGATGGTTGTACACATTCCCATGGGAATTTGCCAGACTCCGGCTGGAATATTTTTTTCTGGTTAAGGGGAAGCCCCTATGTTTACGGTAACTAAACCAGGCTGTTCAGCATGAATAAAGGCAGGATATCACGGGAGGTTTTTATAGTTGGCCGTAAAAATTTTTTTATCAAATAATTAGCAAAAAGGTGGTCCAAAAAAGACGGAGGCCGCTCCACATACATAAACCTACCCAATTTGAACCATTTCAAGAACGCCATGTCTGATTTTATCTTAATGGGAGGGGAATCAAAACATTATCCTCTAGCTCCGGCACGTGTCCTAGTCCCAAACTCTAGGAGAATGCAGAATCTTCTGTTTTGCTGGAGCAACCTGACAGTACCGACACCAGTACGGTATGCTGGACAGCAGACATTCCGGCACGGGAATAAGCAGGAGGGAGGTCACTCCGGACAAATTGACGGCCAAATTCCATGGAAAGACGACCATTAACACTTCGAAGCTTCGAAGTAAAAGGTTTTCGGTTGCAACATTCAAGGACATCTGTTTGTGAGAATTTGTGGTCCTGAACAAGGACGATCGAGGCGCATAAAAAGTACGCCTACAAATTCTTTCGAAAAGAGGGGTCTGTTTGTGGGATTGTGTTAGTATGGCATGGGATCATCTCTGTAGGTTTAGGGGCACCCATCTGGGGGCAAAGCAAACAAAAATGTGATTGAAAATTTGTCAGAAGAGCTCCAGGAAGGTAAGGGATGTCATTTGAAAAATGGCCGTTGAGAAGACTTGGGAACATTCTCTTTTTGGGGTGAGTTTGTTTTAGGTGGATAACTAAAAACTTCATCGGTTAACCCACTAAAACTTGAAAATCAAATCTGACGGACCAAACAACACATTGTTTTTTTTGCTTGAGAGGCCTCAGGGACTTCAGTCGCCTGCCATGGGGCTCCAAACTTTGTTGATTTTACAGTATTTTCAATCGAGCTTGAATAAGTTCAGCGCGCGCACCCCACGGTGAGCGATGAATAGCCCCCTCTGCCGTCGAGGATTAATTTATTCGTAAACATGGCGTCTTTATGCAGGTTCTGTCTTCGAAAACCGGCAAATGTTTCCACTGTTGCCAGGGTAATTTCAGCCCGATATGCAACGTTTAGTGAGTATATTGTTATAGGTTATTGCATAAAGAAGGCAAATTTTGCTTTTAGGACTTCCTTAGTTATTTTTACTCGAAACATTTTTGCATCGCGGGAGGCCTAACGTACAAATTAGGGCTAGCACTGCAGTAACATGGCTACTAGCCTACTAGTACTAGGGTTCACAGTCGTCACTTCGCCCCATTTCCACGTCGCCCCTAAGGTAGACCCGTAAACAGTATTTCTGACCCGTATTTCTGCGCGCGAGCTCATTAATGTTTTGTGACCCCACAGGGTTTTAAAATAAGACAGGCCATAATCAGGAGGCATCATAGAAATATTTCTTTAAATCCCGAATTTAGGACTGACACCCAGGCAAGTTTCTAGTTCGAGGTATTTCTTTCACAAAAAGCCCCAAATTGCGGGCCTATTTTGGATAGAGGGGGCGGCTACATTCAGAAATTAGTGCTTAGTTTTACTGCTTTTTTGGGGGTATCATCCTCGAAAAGCGAATTAAAATATTTTTGTGGCTAACCCCCATGAAATTGAAAGGAAAAGTGATCTTCTGGCTATAATCTTGAATTTTCAGTAAAAAAACGGAGGCCAACCTCTTCACGAGAGTCAACAGGCAGCGCTGTCTCGGTCCAATTTGCACTGTTTTCTATGGGCACGTATTTGGTGTAGTGCGACCCTAACCACTTTGCCCCTAACCACTTCGCCCCATTTCCACTTTGCCGTCCATTTTGAGTGTTTTACAAGCCTTTTCAAAAAATGGTCAAGGAGTAGTTATGTAGTTATTATAGAAAACTCTACGGCACTAAATTAAAGTCACCCGCATGTCCATTACGGGGAAATAATGCATATGGTTGGACTAGCATCGGGTTATTTCTCATCCTCTTCAAGTTTATTTCAAACCAACACAATTCTGTTCACATCATTCTGGACTTCTGGTAATTGTCAATGCATCCAGACAGGTATACCCCGGGTGATTGGATAAAGCTCGGCGTGCAAGAAATTTTGTGGAAACTCCATCCCCACTCCATTACGTATTCCCTTACACGGATGCAGCGCGGCGGGAACCAGTGCTTTGCGCTCGTGTTTTTACCATAGCGACAACGAAACACGTAGAAAACGTTTTTCTAACTAGCCAATAAAAATTGTTGGGTCTTGCCAAAAAATTTGGTCCGGCGGTCGGGAAATCTGAATCATTGTTTAGGCCTTTGAAAGTTGGATTATCTGATCGTTATTTGGGTACTCAAATGTTGATGTTTTTACTTGTTGCATCTAGGCCTACTGAAGAACGGAATGAATCATGATCAATGGGGCGGAGTGGGAATGGGGCGAAGTGGAAATGGGGCAAAGTGACGACACCCAAACTAGGCCTAGGCCTACGTGTACAAATTATGTATACATGATACATGTAGGCTGGGTGTCGGTCACTTCGCCCCATTTCCACTTTGCTCACTGATTGTTCGTGCCTCTCTTTATTAACAAAGGCATATAGGCCCTACCTGTCAGTTGCAACAAATAGCCTACAATTGGAAAAAATGTTGCATCCAGACTGCACTTCATCAGTTCTGTACAAAGTCTATGGGGAGTGAAGTATTTCCCAACAACATCGGTAAATGTTTCTCAGTCCAGAATTTGTGTCTTTCAAGAATTTCTGTAATGACTGACTTTTATTGATATGATGTATGATGAGAAAAGTGGAGTCAGGATGCAACATTTTTTACCTTAGAATTAAAACATTGACGTTTGAGTAACCAAATAATGGTCGGACAAACCTTGCAGCAAGTTGGGATGGGGCGAAGTGGAGGTTGGATGATGTAGGTATGGGGGGAAGTGGGGATGGGGGGAAGTGACTGTAAAGCGATAGGCCAAGGATGCGGGGCAAGGTACTTCAAGAACACCAAGGCACTGCTCTGTCATGTCCTTAGGCCTCACTGATTCTTGATGTTTGATGATTGTGTACGTAACAGCATTTTGAAGGGTGCCTTGCAATTGTACCAGAGAAAACCTGCGTTTACACTTTCTTGATCAAATCTCCCCCTAAAAAACAATAATAATCAGGTTGGGGACCAAACCACAATCTAATTCCAGACTATGCATATGCTGCTCGATTGTGAAGTGATGATGTAATTTTAGAGCTATTTTTAGATCTCGGCTTGCAGATGACATTGATCTCCTTATCGGCCGAAAACTTGATTAAGTTTACAGGAAACATGCTGCTCCAGATCTAAATGAAACTTTCCTTTTATTTGGTATCTCTGGAAGCGGATCAAGGACATTTTTCGGTCGAATCCTGCACAGGAGGTGTTGAATTTGGTGGGTTGGTGAGTTCATTTCTGCCGAGGAAAATGTTTAGGTGAAAAAATGAAGCTTTGCTGAAATTTAGTGTATGGATGGAAACGTTGCCATTAAAAATTTCCATCGATTCACCATGGCAAATTTTATGTTTTCCATGGCGATTTTCCATAATAGCGACCGAAAATAATTTTGCCATGGTAGTGGCAACAGCGACCATACATGTACATGTATTGGCTGCCGGCATTTCAAATCTCATTATTTTCCCAAAATCTTGTTGGAAAATAACATCATTTTCACGTGACCTAATAAAAATGACGTCTTTTCCGCTTGAACAAGTGACATGAGCAGAAAATGGGGACGTTGCTAGATAGTGGTTTGGTTCCTGACCTGATAATAGGTAGGCCTAACCTACATGAAACTACTGGGCATGTGTGTAGTTTGTAGAGTGTAACCTTTATCATT
>NW_019091423.1:983628-1019897 GCF_001949145.1 Acanthaster planci
TAATCGAGAACGAATTTGCTGGGATCAACCATGGAGGTAGAAATAAACCAGGGTAAATCAAAGCCATTGAATTAGTGCATGGAATCATAATGTACATAGGCAATACATGTGTACGTTTAAGTCGGCAAAATGACGACTTACAAAACAAGCTGGCATTCTCGTACGTCGTCATAATTTCTTGAGTCCCAAGAGTGCCAACTTAGCCGTAGTTTACTGTATTTGACAATTGTTGACCACTATGGGGTGGCGTTTTGAACACCCAAGGGACACGTAGCACCCTGCTGTGTGCCTGAGGCATGCCCGAGGGTGTTCAGAACATCAGATCACACCAAAGCAGTCAACAATTGTTTTGTCTTACCTCTGTCTTAAGGAAATTGGTCAAAGAAACAAGCTCTGAATTTCAGAAGACAATAGACGTACTGTGAAATTGTATAGTTAGCCTAACAGACATGAATGATATCTGCAAATGCACTCTTCTCTCACTTTCTTTAATTGCGTAAACTTTAATGTGAAACCAGTGTGTGTACCAGTGAGTACATGTAGTCTGGTTAGCAGCACCTGCACTACCTTATACGCTGAGGGGGCGGGAACAAGTCTGTATACGAACGCGATCATTGATCGAGTTCACTGGTAGACTATGCACAAAACGTTTCCTGGGTACCGTGCAAAACTGACTAAAGAAGCGGAAATGTTCACTTTGAGATTTCTCAAGCTCTTCTGTTTATGCGCATGCATGCTTTATCGGCAGAATGAAATATCTCATCGTGAGTGTGATATGCGGATATATTGCCCTGTCATATGATCATTCTGGGCCAATAAACAGACAGTATCCAAGACAGAGATATAACAAATTCTTATATTGCCACAGTCTGCTGCATATGTCAACATTGCAACCCTTATTTGTCACACATCATTTGTTTCCCAATATTTATCTTTTCATATAGGTTTTGTTTAAACTTGCTGTGTTATTTGTGAGACGTTTTTGTATTTACTTATTACAGTTACAAGTGTAGTACTTTTTTAGGAGAGATTTGAATAAAAAGCCAGATTCCTCAGTGCTTCACTTTCTGTTCATAATAAAAACTTCTGCATTTGCTTAATTTCCTTCAGGTACATATAGAACAAGATTTGCTGTCCCGTGCAAGGCCCAACATATATGCAAAATCCAGAATACCATTGTAAGTATTGCTTGTCAGTAGTTGAGTCATTTCACACAAAAAAGGAAACTGCTTTAGATTGTAAAACAGAAGATGCACCATTTCTTTGAAACGACCCACCAACCTGAATAAATATATATGTAATATCCTTGGCACACAGTAAATATTTTCATTTACCTCAGCGATGAACCCACATGTTTACCTCTACAATTCTTTACCGAAAAGTGAAAACCCTTCACATAACACCCTCAAATTATCCATTTAAATTTGTTAGATCTCAGTGTTTAAATTAAGGTTCATTTCATTATTTTAACTAGCAACTAATACAAGTGTAAAAGTCGAGTTTATCTTTAAATTTTCCTTGAAACTTTTTCTCAGTGACCCAATTTTTCAATACAAAGTTTTTGGTCAGAAATGTGGTGGAAAAATACAGGAAAATTAGGGCACTGAAAATTTATAAATTTCTAATTTTTGTGGGACGTCTGTCTCAAAAGCTGTCAAACTTGGCATTTGTATCTTGAGTGGACATACTCTTCTGTTACAGATCCCTGTAGATTTAAACAAGAGAATGAAATTCATTGTATAGAGTTTTGATTTCTTGTGCACGGCAGGTCAGCTAGGTTTACTGTTGCAAAAAAGATTCTTTATTTAATAAATGATTTTGAAATTGATTTTGGCAGTAACCAGCAAGTTAAGATGCTAGGTGCAGTGTTGGCAACCCTTGCTGTGTTGTTCTGGTTTGGTGGAAAATACAAAATCTTCCAACCAGTGGTGAGTTCAAAGCAAAGCAAATAGATTACTTGTAATACATGTAAATTCCCTGTTGAAGTTATTCACATTTCCCTTCTAACTCTTTTGAAATCACTAGAAATTGCATGGGGCATGATTGCCTTTGATACTCAAGTTACAAAGTAATATTTACCTGTATGCGCTGTTGCTTTCCTGCATTGTGAAGGATTTGAAAAATTTTTGTGAAGAAATCCTTGGAAGTTCAAGAGTGTTTTTTTTGTTACAGTTGTGCAAAGTAAACATTTAATCCTTTTTTTCTCTCTTTGATATGAAGTATTTCTTTGAATAGACTGATCTTTCTGTTGTGGTGAATATCAAATTTGGATAGGATAAAATAAAGAATGCAACGACCAGCCTGTGCCTGCCTACCGATCCATCTTTCGGTGGCATTGTAATACAGAAAACACAGCATTTATTTGTTTGACCTTTAAGTGAATAGTCTATTGGGCTTATCGTTACTTCAGGGCCCTAAGCAGTACCCATACAATGACCTGTGGATAGAGAAGGGAAACCAACCTGAAGATGCTGCTGAGCCAAAGAAGCACTATGTCATCTAGTGGACACACTCTTGCTGGCAAGCTGTGAATAATAGATTTTTATTTGAAAATGAAAGAAACGTGGTCAGCATTGACCCATCCTATCCTCATCCACTCTCTGTCTCATTTACAATCCAAGTAAAATCACTTGAAGATCTGTTTGAATTGTGTCGAATGTTGTCACAGAACCTTGTCATAGAAATCAGTGCTGCTTTCAAAAGGTATTGACAGATGTGGAAATTGTTGCTGTAAGACCAGCTAGTTGAGTTGACTTAGCGTAGATGTGATCTGGAGAACATGAAACCAACATCTTTAATTTTGTGTGTTGTAGAAGGTTCACCTGACTGGCTCCTTCAAATCCAAAGCTTTTGGTCTTAGTTTTTAACCTTCTTTAAAACATAGGGAAGAAAAAATTGCATGAATGTTACATAATAAGTGGATTACTCACTGTGTGTTAAACAGTAAGTTTCAGGTGTTTATTATATTTATATACGTTTATTTCAGAGACTTTAAGAACCATTCTGCTGTGGAAAGCTCGGAAACGTAGAAAAAGACAGATGTCACTGAAGTTGTGATCCAGTGCTGAATTCTCCAAATCACAAATGGTCATTTTAATTTTAGTGGTATTAATGATGATCAGAGTGACGGTGCATTCACATTCACAGTGAACATTTCCTCCCACTCTGACCTTTAGACTTATTCCAGAAGACAGCATTAATTTGGTAATATTACACTCATGTCCATGTCAAAAATTCTCTACAGCTTGAGGTGTGGGTAACACCCTGTTTGTGAAAGATTCGAAATGTACATCACACGTAAAATCTACCTGAGCTTGTGACCATAAATTGAAAAGTAATACATCCTTTCGGAAGGAGTAGTCTTTGTTTCCTATCCCTTTACACTGGAAGATATTCATACAGATTTTTTTTTTTTACGACCAAAGTGTACCTAGGCACAAACTGGAATTAAACCTGTCTTCAAAATCAGTGTCATTTCACACATCATCACCTATGATATTGATACCCTGACACTTTGATTAAAGCTGATTTTTTTAACCTTTCAGTAATAATTTGTGATTGGCTCTGCAGAAAAGGCCCTTGGGTTTATGTGTGACAAACTGGTTTTCAGTGATGCCCATGGATAGAGAAAGGCATTTTAAGAAGAATTACATTTGTGTATTTTTGACCTCTATTGTACATTCTTTCTCGAGATACATTAAAATTTAGAATTGATCCCTGGCAGATGTATGGAATGTTCTGTTACATAAAGAGGCGTAGCATGACTTAAGGGCCTATTTTGCAGAGGTCACATTTGTGATCAGCAGGAACCTCCTGAGGTTGTAAATAAAGTCGGAGTTGACTGCTCAGTTGAAGCACAGTGCTAATTATTTGTTACCTTAAAAAAGCTGAAGCATATTGGGTGGAATTTCTGAGGGGGGGTTTACATTTTTGAGGAGACACTACAAGCACAGTGACGTGATGCCTTGTTTACATGTGTGCTTTCCTATGGCGATGTGGACACGATCCATAAAGCCTTCAAAGGAGAGCGTTCATGTAAGCAAGGCATGGCGTCCTTGCATACATATATGTTTTTAGGGCAAATTGCAGCTTTAAATGTCAGTTGAGTGGAGGGGGGGATGGACTTCCACTGAGGGAATGTGCTTCCCTCCTTACAATTACGCCACAGCATGTCAAGCACCAAAGTGAAAAGTTTTGAGAACACTTTTGTTCAATTGTATTTGCCTCTTCTATGCACGAAGACTATTCACGCCCTTGTAAGGACGGGAATGGGGAAATATTGTAGACGTTTCGAATTGGCTTTGCTTTTCTTGGCAAAAGAGGGCGCTGTTGATGTATTATTACGGACGACAAGCCGAGTCTGAATCACTTCGCTGCGGCTTGAAATTACGCACGAATCCATAGGAACTGGCCGCAGCCACTGCTATATACTCATGCGCAATACCAGGCCGTAGCTGAGTGAATTGGATGCAGCCCTACTCTTCATTTGAAAGGTTTTTCTCATTCAAATTATAAGCCCAAATTTTACTCGTTCAGAGCACTTGTGAGAAAGAAAGTATTGCTGGTTGGCTTCTTGCTGTGTACATGTACTTGCCCATAATGAATGATGCACGATTGTACGTGTACAAATCAACCGTAAGGCTTTCTTCCAGAGAGCAGCATTTTTTTGAGAGCAGCCATATTTTTTAGAGCATTTTTCCCTTTTTTGGGGGGGGGGGCGGGGGCGAGGGGCAGTTTTTATTTTCAATAGCAGCTATCGTTTTCACGGAGGTTACTATTTTCTTCCCGGAACGTTACCAAACATTTAGTCATGTGCCTTGCCTTAGTTGACGTTCAACAATTAACAGGCCTGATACAGGAAAAGCTAAGAAGCAAAATGCACCGTCCTGTTTCATAAATATTTATTTTCAAAAGTCGCGATTATAAAATAAAAAGAGCTGCTTGAAATACAAGTATATATAAAAAAATGCTCTCGAAAACAAAAAAGCTGCGCTCTCTCTCTTTAATGGAAAGGTCACCTCCAGGCTTTAACATTTTCCCGACCAATTCAGTAAAATAACGTTCAAGTAACGATAAAGTAATAACCCAAGTTCAATTTCAATTCGTTTTTAAATGACTGCTTTTCCGAGCAAGCGTTCTAAAATCAAAAGAAGCCATTCTATTTCGTTATTGAAGATTCTTTCGAGAAATAAGTTCATTCAGATTCATGTGCAAGTAGAGTCGTTTCGTTTAATCAAATTCGTCAAAGGATTCGATTTAGTCAATAGGCAAACATTTTTCACAAATGTGAATATATTTGACTCGTATATTTGCCTACATAAATGCTGACTTTAAGGAGATTATTTCGGATCTCGGTACAGCTCTCTGTTCACGTGAAGGCTTCCTTACATTACATTAAGTACATTACATTAAAGTGAGCCAGTCTTAATCTTTCTTGTGTAACACAATGCAAGGCCCCGGGCGCACGCCCAATGATGGATTTCACATTAGCCCCGTCTGCGCATGTCCGCATCGAAACCGAGGCTCTCTGTGTTGAACTTGATCGCGCGCGCCCGCGGAGTCCACACAGTACATGCAGTATCCGGTTGGCAAGTGTGATACCACTTCAGTTTAAACCACGCCCACTGCAGAAGATACATGGCCATCGCAGGGACGTTAGTTCGCGGTAAATTGCCATTGTTTTTTCCTTTGAGTCATTCCGAAAGGCTCTTCAACAAAAATTTGCAGCCTGAAAAAAAAAGAAAAATTTAACATACCTGTATGTATTTTGTGTCTTAACTCTTTACTTTTAATCGTCTGGTCGTATTAAGAATTGAAGCTGACTCATACAGCCTCGTTTTCAAACGCGGAAGTGCGCAGATCGACGCTAAAAACATCGTATTGGGATCCCTCTATTTTCCACGAGACATCAACCAGTAGATTCAGCTCAAGCTTGTACCACCGTACTCACCATTCTTGTACATGACTGAAATGGCCAATTCGGCATTTAACGCTGACGTTAAAAGAGAGATCTGGCCCTCCCAGAATGGCAGCGTCGATTAGGAGACCACGAGGCAGCACAAGATGCAGGAATAATGTTCAACAGTGAAGGGAACAACTCATACTCATCTCAAGTTGTTCAAGAGACGGTTGTAGCCTAGAAATAACTCTTAGTGCACGAGATGGTTCAACCATAGTCAGACCTATTGCAAGGATGTCTTTCACGTCAGGACATAGAGGGTTAATAAAAAAAATCTGTCGAGGAGTAAAAGACAGAAAAGGACCTGTAGAAAGTCACAGGGAAACAATAACAAAATATAACAGGCATCTTAAATTTGATTTACAAACTTTTCGTAACTGTTAATATCAAATGGTCTGGATAATTGATATGTATAGCCTAAGTCAAGGAATGCCCGTATATACAGACAAAAGCAAACACGAAGAACATCCTGATTTGATTTTAATATGACGTAAGACTCAAGGCGAGGACACAAACTTAATATAAAGGATTCAAGGGAATCCATTATTCATATCAAGACTATGATCAGCGAGTAACAACATTAAAACAGAACAACTTACAGTGAAGAACAGCCGTTACTACTCCAATGATGCTACTATTGAACATTTAGAGTGTAGGCCTAAGACAAATTGATCGTGAAAGAAAAAGAAAAGCACGCGCAGTTAAAAGATCCCCAACGCTTTGATGACTTTTAAAATGATTAAACTTAAAAATACTTAAAATATACTTTTGATGAAGAGAAATAGAAATAGAATGACTAAAACGAACCTGAATGGCGACTTTTAAATCTTATGTACACGAGAACGAAATTGAATGCGATTATAGGGAAAAAGAACCCACACTATGGACAGACTTGAAATATCTTCACGAATTCGAATTTGTGTTCGCGAAAATGAACGTTGTTTTGCTGAAATTGGCTGGGAAAACCTATTATTAATTTTTTCTTTCAAGGGTCTCGTATTTAAAGAACTGCATCGCAATGACCCTTTTAAGACATGTCTCTGAGTCTTAAGGTCTTTGTAAGGACTGGGGCAAGTTGGGATACACTCTCATTTCCACCACAAACCACTAGGAAGAAGAGTTCACACCAGCAAGCACATTAATTTTGACCGTGCTTGCCAGAAGAAAATACCACATCACCTGTCAAAATTGCTAAGTTCAATAACAGGTGTAACACTCAGTTATAAGACTTGACTCAAGTCGGGATCCCCTGTGACGTTGTCTCCGTTTATACGCTTTGACATGGAGCCTGGCTCTGAATGACGTCACACCGGTATTTTAAAATGTAGCATATGTAGCAGTTAGGGCAGACGGCCGCAACATAGGTTCGTTACCTTGCTCAGTGTTGTCCAACAATCATTTCATTTTGGGAAGGAACGAAGACTGCTCTTTGAAAGACTATTGTAATTACGGCTGTGCCATATAGGCCTAATAGTTTTTCGATTGTGTCTCCGGCATGTGAAATATAAAAATAATTCGTTTGTTTCGTAGGCTCTCTGTGGACTGTTCCCTCACTTTATGCATTCATTAGTTGCACGTAGACCTAACTGAATGGAGTGTCAAGGTTCAAATGGAAATGATCAACGCTGATTCACACAAACATTATCAAATTCAACAGCTGGGTCGTGGTTTTACGGAGTTTATGGACGATCCCGTGATGAGTGATTGCTTAATCACATTTACTGGCAATTTCCGCCTCTAAGGCATAACGTGCAAAAATTTAGCATACTACATGTACAATGATATTGACTGGCCAACGTGGGATTTGCATTTAATGATCACTGAGCCGTCCAACGATAAGACCTTGCCTATTTACAGACTGGGTGTGCATTTCAGAAGCGCTCGGAATCCAAAGGTAATTAAGCCTATGTTAAGTTTATTTTAGTAGGGTACATAGGGCCTCCTTTTGACATTTTGCATCGTTTAAACACAACTGTGAACAAAAACGAACCATTACACAGGCGAGATACGTTACTGAGCACATGTAACAAATTCACACGAGTTTCTGTGAATACGGACTCTTGTCATTTACTACCCGTTTCATCGTCTCTCAAAATAACCTTAAACGGGATAAAAGGTCTGCACTGTCCACGCCACAATCGTATTCTTCCGACTTGTTCCTGCTAAAGCGATGGCTGGCTGTCAGTACAACCCAGAGGAACCCACAAAAGGTTACAGTCCTACGCAGCTATCAGAACAATACTACAAGAAAATACAATCCTATTTAAACCTAATGGGACAAATTTTCATTTGGAATGAATTTCAAGTAAAATCGAAAAACCAACCAAAAGGGGATATTTCTGCAAATTTTGATCGCCCATAAGCCTACAAACTGTAGGCATAACGAGAGCGGTCCATAAAAACCCAATACGATGCTGAAAAGGCCCCCAGGGTCTATAGGTGTGCCCGTATAACAGAGCCGGTAAAATCGCTACAGGTTATGACTCGAGTTGAGCTCAACTTAATCTGCTCATAGACATGGTCTTCATGTATAGGTGGAGACCAGTGGGCATGACCGAAACGGGGGAATAGCCAAACAATCCAGTTCATAAATTTGACAAATACTATGTTTAATAAAACACAAGAAATAGAAATACAAGAACATGAAGAAACCTAACACGCCCTGGGGTACAATCCATATGGCACTGTTATGAAGCTATGAAGATTATTGCATAAGGGTGTTTAGTTAAAGAAAGGAACAATGCAGAGACAATTATAGACGTACTCAAATTTGCCTCATACCTCGGTCCTAAATATGAATGCCTTTACACTAGAAATATAGAAATTAAAATATAAAACAATGACAAAGTCGTCATCATCGCAAGGAATTTACAACGACTAGATTATGCTGATAAACAAAAGCCGATTCTGAGACTTTAAAAACTGCTATATCATCATGTCTTCTATATACAGTGACTAAAATTCTCAATTTTATAGATTTGTTTTAAAGTTTAAATAAGATTTTATAAACTACGACCTTTGGAGGTAAACAATTGTAACGGCACCTTGAAGTTCCCATGGCAAGATTTCTGGCAACATACTCATATCATAATTTATTCTCGTATTACCCATCCTCTCTCTGCCTTTTGGTCTCATTTTCTGGCGTTTTTGTCCAGTTTGAGTTTATTTATTGTTTTGATATGTATTTCTCTGATTTTTTTTCGTTATATATTACTATTTATTATCTATATATTACTGACTGAGAAAAACGTGTTTCGTAGATAACATATCCAACCGTGGATTCTATGCGAGCATTCTGATTGGTTGAGACATTCAAGTGGATAAATATATATATTTTAATATACCTGACTCACAGATCCTTGCATTTCATTGGTGGAACTCATATAAAGTGAAAAATATGCTACTGGGGCTCAGAAAGTACGGTATTGAATTTACATAGAACGGGATCTTCCTTGTTTGCACGGCTTTTGAACTGTCGACCCTGACTAATTTTGATCAGCAGAGCATCGCAGACCGGTAGCTAGGGAGAAGGGTTGTGACCCGATTCGTGCCGCTTGACAAGCACACACAATCATGGCGTTCATGTAAACAGATATGCAAACTTTCGCATGTATTTTGGACATTGATCTGAAGTACTTAGTCGATACAATGGACTCGGATCTGTACGTCAATTATATGAAACAAATATTGGCTTGAAATTGTGAAATACATGGAAAAATATTATCGCCACGTAAACTTCGGACTTTCCCATTTTACGAGCCGAATGGTATAACGAGCAACCTTCAACAGCATGTATTCCAGGCCGCAATTGCCATTGCACTGAGTGTAGTGAACACGAGGAAAACGTAGCCCCCTATTGTCACTTTAGTGTTGTGTAATACTCAGGTACGGAAGCGTATAAGGGCCACTTGCAAAAAAACTCGCCGAGGCAAGATAATAACTCGAAACACATTTTTGCAAGTGGCCCTTATACGCTTCCGTATTCGGGAAATATTTAAAGGACATAATACTATAGGGCAGTGATGGCTCAAATAAATAAAAAAAATCACGATACATTTTATTCCAATTCACAATTGACATGAGTGTACTAATCGTTAAATGTGGCCACATTCGAAAATATGCCCCAACGAACCGAGAGGAAACGTCATTAATTGTAGTGAATGAATCCTCTTATATGTACATGTACTTGCATAGCACTGCATCATTGGATCTCAATGCAGAAATTCTTTGCACATATCGTATGCTGCTCCCACGTTCATGAATAAAGGTGCCAGAACGTAGGTCTATTTGCCAAGTCGTTAGATAAGTCAAAACTGAGCCAATTATGTTCTTATCTTACACTACAGCCATGTCGATAGAGTCCTACTGAAGTTCACTCAGACAAAACACAACTATCTAACGACTTGTCATCAAGTCTAGGTAGAAGTTTAAGGTAAATCAAGTGAAGATTAAATCATAGCTGCCTTGACGAGGTCGTCTGCAGATGAGGTAATGCAAGATGAGAACAGTGGGACATATTGCTGACACGCATCCAATCATGACGAAGGAAAAATAATAGCTCATTGTCTGGTCATATATCCAACCTGTAATTAGTGGAAAAAGAATACAAAAGTGACAAAACCTGCTTTGTACGTCTGTAAAAGAGGGAAGGACAAAAATTACTCAAATAGAGGGATCCCAATACGACGCTTTTAGCGTCGATCTGCGCACTTCCGCGTTTGAAAACGAGGCTGTATGTGTCAGCTTCAATTCTTAATACGATCAGACGATTGAAAGTAAGGAGTCAAGACACAAAATACATAAAGGTATGTTAAATTCAGACTTTTCAGGCTGAAAAGTTTTGTGGAAGAGTCTTAGAAAAAATAGCGACAATTGACCGCGAACTAACGTACCTGCAATGATCGTGTATCTTGTGCAGTGGGCGTGGTTTAAACGGAAGTGGCGTCACACTTACGAACCGGATACTCCACGTACTGTGTGGACTTTGCGGGCGCGCGCGAGGAAGTTCAACACAGAGAGCCTCGGTTTCGATGCAGATATGCGCAGACGGTGCTAATGTGAAATCCCTCTATTGTCGCCACTCGTTGCAAAAGAGGTCGCGACTTGCCCAGGCACTAAAGCCAAAGAAGGCACACGTAAGTGTGGTGCAACCGCAGTTATGCCGTCTCCACGGATTGTTCTATCATGTATTGTGCCCGTAGAGCTATATATATGTGTTAAAACCATGACTATACATACCTGGGAAAAAGCCTGCACCGAGGCGGACAAAACCGGAGATGACGTTGGTCCACCCAAGACTGTTAGCAAGTCTCTCAACTCCTACTGTCTTCTTCAGGAATACTTGTATCATGCTGCCGGCCACTCCCAGTGCTATGCCATTCACTAGACAGGCAATGATCATGACTACCTCCGTGGTCATCCAGTGGTCAAGAAAGAATATTAAGGCAGTTACAGATGTGGACAATCCGATCATGACCCGTCTTGTTATCAATCTCCTGTCCACGATATATCCGTGACTTGCCTTTCCGATAAAGTTACCTACAGCTGTGATGGTTACAAACATGGCTGCCTGTACCTTACTGAATCCCATGTCCTGCGCATGGGGCACGAAGTAGATGGTCCAAGCTGAAAACACAAACCTGATGCAGGAGACAACTATAACAACCACGATAAATGGCAGCTCCTTGAAGATAGCAAGGTCTGCAGCCTTGGTAAGCCTGCTGAAGCCAGAGCGACATGTCAGGCAACAAGAACAGCTTGGCTTTCTCGGCGCGGAGTCCTGGTCAGCAGCATCCAAAGTTTCGAGTTCATCTTGTGAGTCAGTTGTTCGACAATCATCGTTACTGTCCTTTTTGCTCAAAGAAGCCTGTGGACGCACCAAACAGCCGCATGCAGTCAGGTTAAAGGACAGTCCACCGAGGATAAGAAGCGCCCCCTTCCACCCGTAAGTGTCCAACAAAACCTGCATCAACGGTGCCATAATAAACAGGCCGACGGATGACCCAGCAGTCGCGATGCCGTTTGCGCAAGCGTACTTCCTGTGAAAGTGACGCGCGAGTTCAATCTCCATGATAATTACAGTAAAACCATAGCCAACACCTGAATAAACAGTATAGTAAGCAAACGGAATTATTTGAATAAGTTAATTCAAGTCTATGACAGCTTTTAAGCCTAATAGAAAATTCCAGCCTCGTGAGGGGGCTGTGACATCACGGCGTATAGATTATCCCATTGATCACATTGCTTTTTGCCGAGATGTCGAATTTAACAAATCAAGGTCCTATCTCAAACTTCAAAATAATTGAATAATTGATTGATAATAGAGTGTTGTTTTGGTATAGTTTTGAGACACGTTTTTTCCCGATGAGGCCACTTTTGAATATGCAATCGTGCAGTGTAATATGATACGAGCCGCTTTCCTTTAATTAAACCTCTATACACTTTACCAGAAATGACACCCATTTATACGTTTTTCTTTTACAACACTCATCATTCTTTCTCTTTATTTTAAGCAAATATTTCACTTTGAATGACTTTTAGTTTACAATATCACCAACGATGTGAAAAGTACACGTAGGTCCAAAAGTTTACATACGCCCCCTTACATCGAGGTGATTTCCTGCATTTCAGGCTTTGGAAGGCCTAGAATGTTCAGAAGCGCCCTCTCCCAGCAGATTCTGACTATTATCGAATGCAACAGATGGTACCCACATGACTGTATAAAAGGCCAGCGTTCCCACACAAGTCCTGTTTTTAGAAGCCAAAGAATACTTCCAAGAACTGTGAAAGAGCCTTATCCAGTTATACAAGTTAGGGCCCTGTCTAAGGGCAATATCTCTAGGGGTCACACCCTCTGTCTGGGTGATTAAAGAGAATTATAGGGATCTTGGGACAACTAGTGCCCCTGATGACACACTGGGTACATGGGCATTACTGGGGCCTCCACAGATGGTACCTATAGTGGCATTCAACCCTCGCTCTGCCTGCATTTTCCAGTCAGGTGTCAGGTACGCAGAGATCGGTGGCTTAAGTCCATATTTGATATGTTTCATTTCAGCCAGCAAACTTGGAGACAGGTCTTTACTCATTGTGAATCCAATGTATTTGTTTTGCGTACTATATATTTAGAACAAAATGTTTAACATCAGGGTATATGTAAATACCCTTTGTGTACTGATTACGTGTATATGTATTTAAGTTTATACGTGAAATTGGTCCTCAAAACTAAGAGGTGAAGAGCAAATGGCACCAAAGTTGGAAGTCATACCTGTAACTAATCCCAGGAAGATACCAAACTGAAAGACGGTTTGTGCGATGGACGACAGGCACAGTCCTGCTGCCACACACGTGCCGCTTATAGTGACGATGTAGCGGGAAGGAACTCGTTGACTTAGCACACCTGCAAATAAAGCTGGCAATAGACGGGTTTATGAGTATTGGACATGCCATTCGTTCCCATGCTATTAGTTCCAAAGCACTACAGTATACGATGACCCGCGTCTTCGAGATTGATTTTAGTCGTTAATCACTCAACCTGAGTTACCCGTCCCAACCCATGACGCGCGGACACACCACATAATCAAGCAGTAGATCTATGGAATAAGCCTTTTGCGAGTTAAATTTGAATAAAATCTGGTACGCTGCGTTCTTTAAATTCACGTGAACATAACAATTGGAATTCTCCATATTAAAGCCACTGTTGCTGTACCTCGTGATTCGGAGCAAGCTTGTCCTTAGTTACACAGGAGACGTCTTGCAACAATACACTGTTCTCAATAGAAAAGAAGGGCACACAGGAACCAGTCCATTCCAGAGATGGTGGTCGCTAAGCAAAAGCTTGCCCCAGTTTTTATTCAAATGTAACTCGCAAATGGCTTATTGGCCACGTATCAACAACTTCATAATGATGTACGCATAAATAACAAACACGGGTAAAAAAACTTGAGAAGCCCAAAAAGTAACATCTTGCTTAATGCATACAGATCCGTGATGCCGACATATTCCTTGCACTGTAGGCCCTAACTTGAGTTTTAGCGTTTTAAAGATTTTAGGAGAATCTTCCTTAGGGGCCCAACCCTAACACTCCCAAATCCTCCAATTTTAATACGATTTTACATACACCCTAGGGGGTTAGGGTTAAAGCACTATAGGCAAAGATCCTACTAGGATCAAAACGTCAGCGTCAAGCCCGATTTGGATTTACAGCAGTTTTGCACTTACACTTTCGTGACAGATTTTTGGCAAACGATAACTAGCATAGAGCAAGGACACAAATAATTAGCGTAACCATGGCAGAAAAATCGCCTCTTTGCATTTCTGCCATGTTGAAGAATCTGTTAAAACAAGGCGAACTTTGACAATTACACGTACGTCACACGACGATCACAAAAACGTGTAATACATAATAATACCGATAACCGAAATTGTGCATAATTATAGCCTTGGAACCTATCCTGCAAGTGTAGTCTGGTCGTAATTCATCGTAACCATTAAGCCCAGTATTCCTCTCCTGATGATACATGTACATGTATGTGTAAGTAATCCCGTATACATCATGTACGTGTACACTGTACTAACCTTTAACCTGCACGACTCCGTGAGCTCATAGCGCGCGGCATGGAGCCCCGTTGATTCATGATCACTTAAACTTATGCACATCCTACAAACGTACAATGTACAAACTTGGTACATATGCGATTATTTTTTTCATTGTCAATGAATAGGCTCATTCAGTGTGCAATCCATTTCCCCCAAGATAACAACTGGTCCAATGTAACAATAGCGAACAACCCAACAAAATTGATGGACTCGTTAAAGGGACATGGTAAATTATCTTTCATTCACAGCGAAGTAAGTCCGAGAAGTGTTTCGTATTATATTAAACCATGAAGCTATTAAAACACGAAGGGTGGATATGACCGTGTCACTTCGGCTTTCACGAAAGAGAAAATATTTTCAAAGTTATCAAGGTTTATCAAGTGATTTTGATTATCTTGGCAATGGCAATCGTCCTTAAATAATAAACATTACAATCAGTAGCGTAGCCAGGGGGGGCTGGGGGCACGTGCCCCTACAAATTCCCGGTGCCCCCACTAAAAAAGCGGATAAATGGATATTAAACTAGGCTAACAAAAGCTTTCCTTCCAAAGCCTTCCAAAAAAAAAAAACCACACCATTGAAAGATGGGCCCCCTTGTGCCCCCCCATTCCTAGCTAAGCCACTGATTACAAAATACAAATGATATTTTCTTACATGAAAAATCCATAGTAGTCATCACCAAGGATATAATGGATCCAACAAGCCATGTATGCGTGTCGAAATGTTCCTTCAGCGTTGGCAAGAGAACTCCCAATCCTTTACTAGTTCCGGCGAATAAGATGTAGGTCACGTGCAGTGCTAATAACACGAAATACGCCCGACCACCGTCGATGTCTGTAGGGTCACTCATTGTGATAATTCATCTAAAGCAGGATTTGAGTTTAAACGTGTGCAGGGATAACCATCGACGTTGAACTGATCCGCAGGATGCAGACACTAACTGCGACCATGGAAGTCATACATTTTTATATCGATGCCCTGTGCATGCAGTGTACAATGTACTGTACAAGTAGGCCGACTGTACACACATGTACAGTACATGTACGTGTATACACGAGGCCGCTGACAGACAAAAATGAGCGTTAACGCTTGTATTGCCTGTGGCAGAGTGACCGCTGACCTCCTGTTAAAATAATATTTGGTGGTCACCACTGAGGACTGGCCTTATCGCCGTTGTCCAAACACCGCGCCCGCTGAAATAGTAGCACCGCTGACGTCTTGCAAATCATAGAGCAGGGTGCAATCTGACCCTTAACATTGTATGAATAATATTGGCAAACAAGCTCAGCATCTCCTTAGGTTTGTTGATATGGTATACTATTAAGGCCACATTACGTGGCGCGGTGAGTTTTGTTTTGCATAGTAGTATTGTTTGGAGGCAAATCTTGCAAATGGCACCATCGGTTTCGCCTTGAGTGTCATTTGGCCTCTCGGGGGCACAGCAGGCAACAACAGTGATTGACGATAGTGATTAACATGTAGTTCACTTTTTAGTAATCCCGCAGAGGCATGCAACTATTTTGGTGTTAGGATCTTAGTCTTTTTATAAGGTTTGATGTTATATTTAAATTTTGTCTTTATATGTCTATACTTTATGCAATATTTATTTTTTTAACCCTTGTAAATTTCACTGCGAAATAATAAATGAAATGAAAATAATTAATTACGAAGTGAAACAACTCTTATCGCGCAGTGAAACGACTCTTGATAGTGATACCATGCTGTGTAACAACTCACAGCGCTGCATGATGCGGCTTTAATAGTACACCATACAGCAGTCATCAGGACAGCTGATGTTAGGTCGTCTTTGCCCTATCAGTATGTTTAAACTCTAATGCAAGTACACATTGCTCAACATACGATTGATAGCGTCATCGTTCGAGATGGACCGCAAGGTCGCCTTGCGCTCACTTTATAGGCAGTGATTTTTTACACAACACCCAAGGGAATTCCGACTTGAATAAATTTAAACGTGACTCTGGAGGAGTTTTAAGCTTCGATAAGACCTGAAGGCTGAAGACTGATCTCCTCCCTTGAACCATTTTCCCACAGGAAAGTGAATATTGTGCATCCCCAGACAGCTGTGCAATAAAAAAAAAGTTCACCGGCAAACTTTTCTTGTGAATTACACATCTGCCGTCGCGTGCCGACTTCTGTTTAGAAAACGCCGGCCGTCGACTGTTTTTCGCCGCCTGTCGACTAGCTTTTTGCGGCACAAAGTTAAGGTCGAAGCGTACCTGCTTTAAATCAAACTGACAACAGGGGGTCAACCCTTGCCTATACATGTTCAGCGTTAATTAATTATATACTTGAAGCTTAAGTGGTGGTCTCAAATCGCTTATCACACGTGATACAGAGACTCCAGAATTTACAGGTAAAATCTGAGAACTCTTTTGTCCCTTTTGGCTAAAGCAGCCGTCTTTTCCGATTACGTGTAATCGCTTTGGCAAATATTTTTCTTGTTCAAAGCTAAGTACCATTAGATGCGCTGTATGTGGCAAAGGGACTCCCCTCTATTGTGTCTTCTTTTGTGTTGATGAAATCTTTGGAGTTCCTTTCAGATTTCCATGGGGGGGCAGCAGGCACAGTAACCTTAGGGCATATGGTTTGTGCATTACATTGGGGGAGTCCCCCTTTGCCACATATCGTGCTGGATATACTAAGTACCATCTGCTATAAGCTAGGCCATATTGATTGACGATACCCTGTAACCGTTGCCATGACGATACAATAATCACGAGTGAAGTCAATCACAGTCTCCAATAAATGTGAAAATTATGATAATTGGCAGTCGTTTTTTAAACAACACTGTATGTGGTCCAGTGCATTATCAGCAATATCAAAAGATGTTATCATAATAAGGGAATAGATAATTATGTGCTTGGCCGGTCTAGACCGGCTCAGCCGGAGAATGGACGCATCTAATGCCCGAGCTGCATTATTAGCGTTCAGTCTCCACATTAAATTTTATGCCCATTCATAAATACCTTTCTTAGTCAGAGAGTCAAAAAAGTCAATATATGATGGATTTCCAATGATTTTATTCAAGAATTTTACTTTAATTTCCCGAACACCCCGTCCATTTTAGGATATATTCCCTGTGCAAGTTGTCCAAAAGAATTTCCTTATATGGACTTGGCATGCGCATGGCAAGCCGGATGTATACAGACTCTTGACCAATCAGAATCCAGGTTCGTGCCCGCGCGTGATTTTGATACGCAGAGGGTATTATTACTTCTCAGGGAGCATTATCAAATGTTAATACACGGTCCAGTTGCACGTTGTTGAATAGGGAGTATATCTTAGGTATTTATGAATATGAATTATAAGTCGGTGTGGGATGCTCTACAGAGTGGACAGATGACGTTTTGAAAAAAGAAATCGACATACGACATTTTAAAAAAGTGTTTGTTTCCAAGTCAAGTGATTTCAGTAAACTTGCTGTTCGGTGTCAGTAGGCCTGTTCGGTTTGCGAAATCACGGGAGAGGTTGGGACTGGTTCCCTGTACAGACCAGGATCAAGTCGAGCAAGAAGCAGGCTCTCGTTATCTCATAAACGTCCATAAAAACATAGAAAAGACAATAAAATAGCGTTTGGCTATGATAAATAGGCGTTTGACAGCCCTGATAATTATTTGTGTGTGTGCCTACTCTTTCTGTTATTGATACGTCACATCAACGTGCGCTCAGTTGAAAGTTTAACAGAAACGATCAGGACAAATTCGAAATTTACCTGTTGGAATGTCTTTTGAATACGTTAGAGGGCCTGACGTTTCGATCCTAACAGAATTTTCCTCAAAGGTCTTTGAGGTAAATTGTGCTAGGATTGCGTACCCCCAACATAATCTCATTGTATTTCAGATCACTGTAGCTAGCAGGCAGTTTGCAGAAGTTTCTATTTGGCCCTTAGGCTCTGCTGCTTCAAGGTGCATGGTGTAAAGTGATCCGCTGCTTCTATAACCTTGATCCCACTGGATCGCGCAAGGTATGGGGCCCAATATTGCTAGGCAAAGTCGTACTCATGTGAACGAAGTTGTTACGTCTACTGACCTATCGCGGCAAAATAGGGTTAACACAGCTTGTGAAATATCTAATCACATGATACACAAAATGGACGCGAACCACACAGAATCGATAAATCTGAGACAAAACCCAACGCAAACCCATTTCTCAAACCCAAAATACAAATTCTTTGGAGTTGTCTAAGGGGTGTGACTAACTCAGCGATAGGTCAATTGAAGTTCAGGATGAAAGTAGACGTTTACAAACTTACGATCCCTAAATTTACACATTACAAAGTGCACAGAATCAGTGCTTTAACGAAAATGTGAAAAGGTCTATCTCTCAGGTCACGAAAAATTGTATTATGGCCCCTGTTCAACCACGTAAAAAATATCGAGACTGTACAGACTTGAATTAAGTTGGACTGACGTTGCTCGGCTCGGCATGCCGCAGCAGCTCGCATAACCCTTATAAGGCGCCCTAGTCTTTATTGTACAACGTGTGCCATACGTCACCAGTCACTAAATCTGACTTGACGGATAAGCAAAATCGAATCCCCCGTCGGTAATTTGTAGTTATTCATGATATGCATATGATCTTGCGTAATGTTTACGGAATTTCTACCAATCAAAGAAGTCGGCCTTGTAGACTTGTTCATTATAATGCAGGTGTGAACAACGTAAAAACAAAAATGTAGCTCTAAAAAAGTTACTGTTGAAGAAACTGATTGGTGCCAAGATACAATAAAAGGCATGGGCGTCGCCGTGTGTTTATACGTGTTATGCTGTGATTTCTCTCCCCAACTCTAGTCTACTCTACACAACTCTGGATTGTGGGCTACTGTGATCTCTATTAATTGGGCATTTGAGCAACAGCGCCCTCTTTAGTTAGTGGCCAGCAACAATTTGCAACGCTGCCAGGAGCGTCCAGCATTAACGACAGTAACATCAACACCAACGTCAGACTGAAAACAAAAACACCAAGCTTCTCATCTCATCTGATTAGCAGCACACCCCTTACCATTTTTCCTGCACATCGACATAATGCTGTTAATCTCTAGTAAGTGGAAAAGAAATTCCGCCGGAATAAATAGACCGTGAAATTTCTTATGCGGGAAGGTTACCGCTTTAGAATTCCTGTCACATTCAACTACTGAATTAGAAAGATGACGGCGCATGGGTTTTGTGTTCAGATTAAAGGATTAATAATGGCTTTTTTACCTTGGCAGCGGTCAGACGACTGCTTCGTGTATTTTTTCCAAGTTGGCTGACAAGATGAGTTGTTTGAAGGGGTCTTACGTGTTGACGGTAGTCAGTATGACCGGTAGAAAAGCATGTGTCTCATGCGCGTACATAATTATAAACTCGCCTACAACCACAGAGGTTGATTGAAGATTTAAAAAACTGACCTTTTTTAACCACATACATGCAGCATCACTATTTACAACCAACCAAAAAACCAACAGCGGTACATGCTTCCGTGCTTACAGACACTGAACAAAGGCAATGGTATTCAGACTTCGTGTGCATGACAGGTTTCTCTAAGATTGGATCGATATTCTACAGTTCGTTTAACAACAATTCGTAGTTTGCCTTCAGAGGCTGTGGTTATAAACTCATACAGAAGTCTTAATAGAACTTACAAGTGATTGAGGTTTCATCAACCGCACTGATGTAGAACTTTCACAATACTTGTATGTCTGGAATGTTTGCAACATTGTAATGCCGAAGGTAAGTACACGGAGTTAAATGTATGTGAAGTGTTACCCTTTCTGTTTCAGTTATTACTTTTATTTCCGGGTAAATTGCATTTTCCTGACCCCAAAAGCATAAAAAGGAAGACATTATTGAAATACGTCTCGCCTTCGTGAAACTGGGAATGATGGAAGAGGAATCTAACGGGTAGAAATGCCTATTGCGAATGCCCTCTTATAACTTAAGCCACGGATGTATTCCGAGTGCTGGCTGTTTACGACGCCACGCCCCTTTCTTTGAAAATTGATTCTCGATCCACATTTGAACGGTGAGCCCATTCCCATAACCCCATGCCAACTCGGGCCAAGTGCATCTGGGAATATTTCACATTGCTGATGGTGAAGCCCAAGAATGAAAAAAAAGAGCTTTTCGCTCACGTAACACATTATTGATGGGTAAAAGTGAGCGAAGACTCCCACTTTTTTCAAAAACATTACCATTTAGACTACGTTATTCTGCTACGTACTTAGAATTTGTCAAGGTAACTTATGAACAGTCAGTTCACAAGGAAACCAAATTTTCCAGCCAGAAATATTAAGAAACTAACTATTCAAAACAAAACCAAAAGGGGCTGTGGTAAAGTTTGGACAAGGGAAGCAGGCTTAAACATTTGACACAAGTGCACAAGTTAAGTGCCAATAACTAATATTATCCAGTGTTCATGTCGTATGCTTTTTTGGTCGGTTTCCTTCTTGTTATGATCGATCATCGGGCGTTAAGTACTTCCACTCCATTTTCTGTAGTAAATTCGAGGCGTGTAATTTGCTCGCAGGACGATGTACTTTATCACATTTTTCTGACCAGGTACGAACTACAGCATGATGGATCGATCCCCAAACACTGAAAAAACTGAAAAGCCCATAACAACATCCTCCTGTTACAAGGTCAGTTTGAGTGGTGTACCGGTATGTGTGGATATGTGGGGGCTGGTTGGTTGGGGTTAAATGTGGGGGAAACGGTACACGACGTCCATACTAGGATAGATACCATCCTTTCGTGCATGGTGGCGCTGTTCAAAGCGAACAGTATCGGAAAATAGGCGGTGATCTTCATAATAGCCGCACAATTTCTGATGCTCCGTGCGACATCAGTGAAGGACACTTTGTAACACCTCAGTACATTAGAAAGACGCAGAAAGAGGGGGGGGTCTTATTCATACCTACAGAATCCTACATTAAACAGATAGGGTTAATCCAGACTCAGTGTTCCAGAATTAAAGCTGGCTACCAACCAGAGGTCATTCACAGAAACTAGCCACATCCAGATCAAGGCTTGATGCCAGGAAACATTTCTACAGCCAAAGGTCTTGGATAGCTGGAATAAATTGTCTGTTTGGTTTTTAATGGGCACATGAGGCCCCCTTAACCCTGCCACTTAGAGGTGCAGCTTAGGTTTCAAAGTACATGTATGCTCAGCTTTCCAGATTCCAGCGTCAATTTTGGATTTCCTATCGTTATTTCCTAGTCTTCATTCCCACAGATCTACTCGCCTGACACCGCCATTGCACAAAATTGAAGAGGTTTATGCTTGAAAAAGTACCATTCTAGTGAAAGGGGTTAATACACTATACCAGGCAGTGTCACCCGTTTGCGATACTTTCATCTAACCACTGTCGGAAGACTTCGACTTGCCTATAGCTCATACTTCACCGTCATCCAACGTAGTAGTCCACTACTAGAATGAACTATGATGGTGAACTATACAGTTTGTTTTTGCTATGCACTGTAGTGCCTTGCAGCTTTTCACACAACTAAAATAAACCAGTAAATCGGAAAATGTTCTCATACATCAACAGTACGTGCAGGGGGACACGTAGACACTTATGCAGGAGTTTCCATAGTCCACACAACATGATTGGGGAAACAGCAACCCAATGACCCAGTGGAGTTGGTCTACCAAAGACGGGTGCCGGTAATGTGATCCGTAAGGAAAATATATTCCAGGTTTATTTATAATTATGCTATTCTTAATTGCTGGCAGTGCGTCGTGGATTTTATTTATTTATTTTCAGATTCATGATTACGCAACGCAAAGTCGCAAACGATTGGTTTTTCTGCTTAAATATGCTACCCCAGGCGACCCGTTGTCAAAAAATTCGGTTGCTAATGTAGGCCTGGTACCGGTAGTCTGTAGCCATTGCCCAAACACTGTAATTTGCACCGAGTTGTGTTTGTGCTAATTGAACTGAAAATACAGGCTATCCTCCCTGGTCATTTGTTACGGAATCAAACAGATCCAGATCCATGAATCCTTTCCTTGAGGGAAAACTACAATTAGGCAAGTTGCTATGCAGGCACAATGCGGAGATGTTTATTTCTATAGCATTTCTTAAGAAGTTAGGCAAATACTTCGATTCCTTTGCATACATCCAACAAGGTACACACAAAAGATATAGACAGGACTCATGCTGTTAACTTGGATTATTTTTGACTGGACATGGGAAGGGTGGCTCGTCCAGTCGATAGATAACAAAAGAAGGCGGTTTAAAGGCTGAACTGTGGTCTGAATTTTTAATGGCTAAGCCGCCACTGAAGCTTGAAGAAGCCATAGCAATCGTACCTTGCCGGGTAGCCTAACCCGCTTTATAAGGGTACAGACTATTTGATGAGGGTCCTTGGATATGTGGGACTTCTTGGGCAAGTGGCGCATTAGAGCGATTAAGATAGAGCAGCGGGAATAACATGCAGGCCTGGCTCACTTCGTTGGGATACGTTTCTCAGCGATTGGTGGCATTAATGTCTATACATACATCTTCCTCTCACTATAAATAGATAGGATATGCCAGAAATGTTGCCCTTTTAGGGACACAGAGGCTACGTCAACACTTCTCGAGGTTTATTCCCAGGGATTTCGCAAGTCACTAACATGACTAAGAGAGAAGACTTAAGATACATGCATAATTTAACAAGCTTATTGAAATACGTTTTTTCACTAACTTTGTTCAAGGTCTGCTACTTCTTCCAATATATCAAATACTCTGTTATGCTGATCACCTTCCAGGTTCTTTCAAACACTCCCACTGTTTGTGAACATTCAGTGAATCCGTTTGCATGCTATTGTCAAAGATCACTTCCCACCTACGCCGAACATTTTTGGTTGACATATTGTCACAGCAACATCATTTATTACAACAGTTGACATAGAAAATTATGCTGTGTTGACCTGGGTCAGTCACTGCAGATATGTTGCCCGCTCCTCTTTCATCTTTGCTGTTTACACGAGGAAAAGTTCATTTTATCCTTCAAAGAGGTTACCCGTGTGCCTTTAAGATATTGTTATGTGACTTGATTTGTGTATACTGATTGTTTCGTGTTTTTGCACGCCATTGAAAACCATTTTCATTGAATAACAGTTGCACAATGTTGTTTAGAAGTTCAATGACCCTGTCGTCTCGTTTTAATAGACTTGTAGATTGGTGACAGATATCTCAGATTTATCTCGTTTATTTTTGTTTCATTACTATCTCTTTCCTTTGACAAGTTCATGACAAAGGGGGTCTCAGCCGATCACAATCGTCTGAACGCCAGGAGATTCTACAATCGCGTGTTACGTATATCGTCTAATGTAGGTAGGTGTTCACTTTGATCTGTTATGGAATTACGTTGGTTTGAAATTACTTTTGAATTTTTGCCCTGCCCGACGTGTATTCCAACACTGCACACTCAGTGTATGCCCCCGAAGGCCCCTTTTTTCACGGGCTTTCGGAGGCATACACTTAGTGTGCAGTGTTGGAATACACGTCGGGCAGGGAAAAAACCCAAAATTAATTTCATCTCCCCTGCGCAAATCCATCTTTGAAATACGTTGGTTTGCTTAAATTAAAATCACATTCAAATGGTACTTCTGAAACAGCAAATAAATCTAACCAAAGTGGGTATGCGTGACCTGTTAGTTTATACTCACATTTCGCAAAAATGTTTACATTCACCCATTTATACACCATAGAACAAACCGTTAGTTAATTACCGCGAGGTAATATCAGAAAAAAACCCGAGGACAAAGTCTGTTGGCATTGCAGTGTACGCCTTGCCGAAAATGCTTCTGTTCTTTTGAGACTACAATCATTTGTAATATGCTGTCTAGAAAAGCCGACCTGTTCTCAGCGAAGGGTCGCTTTTTGAATTGTACCCAAAGCCAAACCGTGACTTAACGGAAGGAAGAGTCGAGTGTTTGAGGAGTAAATTTACTCAGTGTTCGGTACCATAGCACGACCTCTAGACAATTGAAGCTGGAATTTGCGTAGGGATTACCTAGGACAACATTTACGTAGTGCACTAGCAAAATCCCACTGCTCAAGCGGGTGTGGTGGGTAGAAGATCCGCAACGATCCTTTCCAGAGATGAATTACACACCCTTGTTGAAGAACGCTGTTGCAAACAGATGTGTTTCGGTTTTGAGGTAACACCACCGATTTTGATGAAGAATCTTAGTCTGTTCATGAATTATCTGATTAGTGTTGGATTCCATTCTCCGTTACCAACAAAGATCATTCGTTGCAGCCGATGGGATATATCCCATCATGAGTACCTTAATTCAACATGCATAAAGCGTGGGATTGGATTTGAAACGCAAAGCAGGTAATGATTCCTTGCGGACTTGATGAATTCTCACATAAGTTGATTGTTAATCTTTCTGCACTAGCACCAGGTTGTCAATTGACCTATGACTCATGGTCAGATTGTCAGTTCTTTACATTTTCCTCCGTCCATCGTTTTACGGACCCTTGAATATGGTCCATGTCTGTTGAGCCTGTTAACCTCTATTCCCACAGAAGTTCACCGCAACTTGATTTCAACTGTTGCTTTTGTTGTGACGTGGGATATGGTACTTCTAGTACACATATTGGCTTGAATGAGGTGATCAAGGTTTCTCGTATCAAGTAGGAGCAAATTTTGTATCCATGCGTGTATCTTTTTACACTACCCAAGATTTCCTGTGGTTGCGGTAGTGCCTTATCTTCTAGTTGTCAACGTGGAAAACCATCAGGTGAGTTTGTAAAAGTGTCGAATATTTTATAAGGCATTTCACATTTGTCAATAAAATCTGTAATTTGAGATCGCACTTTCTCCGAGTCCAAACTTTGTCACTGTTGGGCTCGTTGAGGATGAAGTTCAACCCTCCCGCTGACACTGTAAATTGACGGATGTCTCACAGGTAACGGTGCTAATTTAGCTTGTACTTTTGATCCTTCTCGATTTGTGCCAAATAGATGTTTATAGAACAAGATTCTCCTGTGCTGACTGAGGATTCCCAGTCCATCCTGCCCTGACAGGGATAAAACATCAAAAACGATTAAACATTGGTTATATCTTATCGGTCAGGAAAACTTCAAAAGGTGGCTTGTTGCTAATGAATTCAACAGTGATTTATTTTCAATACGTGTCCAAGAATGGGTAACTTTGATAAGTTATACAATCATCCAGCAACGCAATCCAATAAAAAGACATCCAAAAATTGACCACTATAACTAACAGATTATATGTGCAGTAGACTTTCAGTGAATGGAAATCAGCTGGACCTAGCCATGATATTTGTTATATCAGAAGTTCGTGGAGTGCCTGTCGCAGGCACATCGGAACCAAGGCTTTAGTTGCCACATTAAACATAATGTGCATTAACAGTGTTTGCATTTATGAGGAATGTCTGTATATCCTTGGCAAATTACTTTGCCTGTTCGATCATCAAACAAATGTTGCTCTCTAAAAATACATTCCCAGCGGATTTTAGAGGCATTTTTAAGAGAAGTCACTCTCTTTGTAAATGTAGGTGTCATAGCACACCTAACCCTATAAGGTTATCACAAACCGCAGGGAAACGATAATTGTGGCTGAACGTCTTCCGCAAGGACACAAGAACCATCTTGACTCGGCTAGTTAAAAACGGGCAGATCCTCACTGCATTCATAGGAAAGTGTCTTTTGTGTGGAAAATTAGAACCAGTTGGGGGAACCCTTCCTTGTCCTTACAACGTTTTCCGTCCTCATAAACTGGTTGATATGACGTGTGCTTTCGAGTAAGAATGCCACAGAGACGAAGCCACTGAGACGAAGCCACACACCTGATGCTGAGTTCCACGAGGGTTATGCCTCATGGCTGACGTGGGGCCTGTACTTGACTAGGACACGCGATAGACTCGTAAACACTATTTTGATTGTAAATACAATAATTACCCTGCCCAACAATAGCTCTTGTAACCTTGTTCGCTGTCGATATCAATTAATTTGCTGTTTGCCAACTACACAGAAATTCTATTACACGGGTGAGAGGGCGATGTTAAAACGTGAAGCCGATTCCGAAGAATACCCCCATTCAATGCGGATTACCTGTGCACCCGGAGACCCCACGAAGTGACAATCGGAACATCGTGGGGTGGCGTTGGTAATACATGCACAGTCGGGGGAACTTCTGAAGTGGGTTATTTGTGGTGTAGAGGCGCGACCAAAGTGAATATCATATAAATCAGGCCAATGATGGAATTATTTCAGATAGCCCTACATGCACAGTAATTGAGTTTTAAACTGATGTAAAATGTAACATCATGGCAGTTTCCTTGATCAGTTAGTCCAAGATAATCAAAGGTTAGTGGACATGTCAAGCTCGTTTAAACGTTGTTGATTTCCATGAATTCACACGCACTGAGTAAAAAATAGAAGGCTTGAGGTGCTTAAGTTGATTACTTTTTGAAGTTTACATAAAAACAAAATACTGCTTTTCCTAAGCACAGCCGGATGCGCTTTCGCTTGCTAATTAAAAAAATAATAAAAAACAGACGAGACGCGGTATAACAGTGCTGTATAATCCACCACACAAATCATTAACCCTAACCCCCTAGGGATAATGTAAAAATCAGATTGAAATTGCAGGATTGACGATTGTTGTGGCTGATTTTCTTTCCCTCGTATTTTCTCCAAAGACCTTTGAAAAGAAAACAGTTTTTGCCTCAGGTGTTAGCCAGAGTAGGCTTACGTGCTCATCAAAAATATTCCTCTCGATAGATGTCGTCTCGATCTGAACATGTTGTGCCACAACTTGGCATTAGATGTTGTAAAAACTGATGAGAATACACAGGGAGAACTGTCAAACTAAAATGGATTTCAGCATTTGACGTTTTATACGGGTGCAGACAGGAGATGGAAGCCTCTCTAGCGTGTCCATCCCAGATTAAACGATTTATCTCACTTCGCGCATTTTCTTTCTAAACCGCGATCTAAGTCGTAAGACAACAGTAGGCGTTTTTTTCCTGGTTAAGCCAATTAATTTCTACTCCTGCAATCCACACAAAGCTTTTCTTGGAAACTGGTGGGTTGTTTGAGGTAAGATAGTGCTTCACATTTTGACACATTATAAGTAATCGATGGTGATAATGACAGGAGTTGGTACTGACTTCTACGGTGCAAAAGAATGGGCTTTGTTAGGAACATTTTGGGGAGGTTGGGCATGGTGAATAGACACTCATTACTGGTTATGTAACACTATACGCGTAGTTATCCGTGGTTAGGGTAGGCTGCTATTACAGCAAGTTCGATCGTACCCGCCACACCATTTCACTCACTGGTTGACAGGACAAGTTGACAAGGATATACTGGCTGGATTTCTCGGGAGTTTTTGAAGGTAAAACCAAACAATAATCGTGTTATTATTTGGCTGTTCCAAGGGTCTGAAACGGAAAAGTAAACGCAAATAGGGCCTGTATTGGGTTTACACTTCTAACTCGTCTGATGTTCATTATACTTCATTGGTCGCAAACACTCATAACACCACAAATTGAAGATACATGTACCAAAAATGAATGGTACTGTAAACCTGTAATCGTGATAGGCATCCTGTATGTTAGTGCATAATGCAGAAATCCGTAATTTTTGTGTCAAATTTTTTTCCTAATTTACAGTGTTTACGCTGTTTTTGACGATCGGATTGATAAACCGGATTTTGTATTGATGCAGTTTTACAAACACGATACTGGACACTGTTTAAAAGTACTCAAGTCCTTAAGACAGCTTTCTATGGTTGGATTGTATGGAATCCATGACCTTGCGTACAAGGCCTAACCAGCCACCCAACCTGCCTTATACACACCAGCACTAGTATTAAATTAAGGTCGAGTTAAACACTGCCGATATTAAATATGAATTTGACGTGATCTGCGAAAACCCTTCACATGGTGAGCTTTGTCATATCCTGTTTTCAAACCTGTTTAATTTGTGATTCTCGAAAACCTAGATTCATGTTCTAGACAACCTAAATGTAATATATCTGAAAACAAGAGTCTGTCCATATTAATTTGAAGTTTATTCAATCAAATGACAAAGCTTACCATGGGAAGGGTTTTCGGAAATCACATCACAAATTTCTCCAACATCTCAGTTGTTGGTTGAGACACCTGCGTTAGATGAATAACTTTTAGAGAGTTTCATCACTACTCTGAGATTTAACAAGCTTCTGTCAATCTGAAGATTGTGACTTTGTCGAAGATGACCTTCTGGCATAAGGGAATCTGTGCCAAAGGGTTATGCAAGTGCTTTTGAATCATATTCTTTACGAATGGCATCACATGGTAAATTGGTATTCTTGATTCAAGGATAGCATAGCCATTTCAAAGTTGGTGGTTGTAAAGTCTGTGGCATTTAAAGGTAATTTTCTCATAATCCCTATCCTCCAAACTGTAACCAGAGCCTGACACAACAGCATGGGTTATTGTTTGAATAAATGACATCTTGGGTGAAATGGACAGCCTTGTATTGTGACAGCGTAACCATGATTAGAGAAGATAGGCACCACTAGGCACGTAGATTTACGGTGAACACGTATACATGTAGATGTCAACTGTGTGTCCACATCTGATTTCAGGTGTTATGGTTTGCTTACTTGGCAGTTTCTAGTGTTTCTGTAGATCGTAAAACCAAGGATTGTCTAATTTATTCATTCTATTTTAGACAAACCGTTGGTGAAACTGCTGGAACAAATTCTACTTTCAGTTTTCCAAATTTTTTCAGGGGCTCCGTGGTATTCGCTTCTTCCGGGTTAGAATAGTCGAATTGTGATTCTCATAAAACGGTAAGGACACACAGTTTACGATCAGAATAAGCTTGTGCAGTCAGTATATTTAATCACCCATCAAAAAGTTTCATTTCTGATTTCTTATAGACATCTACTGGTGATACTTTGTGTAAGATTTTGACTTGTGTCTGACCTAACCGGAACAAATAGCAAGAAATGGCGTGGTCAGGTGAAGGCAGCGAGTATGACGAAGGTGAAGATGAAGAGACGGCTACTGACATCGATGATCTCCCGGATGAAGAACTCATCGTGGTCCTTCGAGATGAACAGGTGAAGTTCTACAGAATTTGACTTTTCAAGAAAGTTGGCGTCGCCCACGTTTAAAAATCTTGATGTACAGTTTTCACCGAGTTTGGCCCAAACTGCAGTCACGTATTGGTACGCGTGGGGTCTACATGCATGATGCCCCATACCTCATCAGCTCTTTATTCTCAGAGTTCCTTTTATCTGCATCCTTCAAAACATCGCAAATAGACCACATCCCCATCTGTAATTGCCCCATCTTTTCTCAGTCATTTTGAAGCCCTCTGCAAACAGATTATCAATCAAATTCGATCTCGGTTTCGTTTAATTCTTTTGTTCGTATCGTGATGTATTGGTCTGTGGAGGTCCAAGGGGTAAGGTGGGTCCGACAGATAATGGACGCAAGAGAACTATAACAATGGCACTCGTACCCCTCTTCATTCTTATTTACGATGAAAAAAGAATTCATAGTCCCTTTAGGCATCTAATAACGTCCGTCGCTAATAAGTTACCCTTTCACTCTTTGCCGAAATGAGAGATTATCCACGCTTATTTTTATCCAGTTAGCTGCACGATTGGTTTGGCATGGGGTTCGAAATACATAATTCGGAGATCTAAAACCCGCTTGTTGAATAATGCTGTGGACTTTTGCACGTTTGTAGTCGTTCTCAGGTATAAAAAATATCGACACAAACAAGGATTACAGTTTTTAAATACATATCTATTGCAGTGACAAAACTGACGTCCCAAAACTTTAAGTACTTGATGTTAGTGCAAAGGAAAAAGAAATCCTTGTTTTTGTTGAAGTTCCCCTGTTGGAGTTTATCATAGGCGTTCCTCTGTAAGTGTTGCGGTTGGGTTCTCGGAAAGGCAAGCCAAATGACTCTAAAAACCATCAACCCCTCTCTTCACAAAGGTATAACCGTCTAGTTTGAAGCTGTCTGCTGCTTGACAATTACGAAGGAAAGCAAAACTCAATTGATTACTTGTATAGAGAAATGTAGTGAATTCACATTGCTCTTTTAACAATGTACCCAACTCACATCTTTAATTAAAAGCAAATTTGGGTATTTGGTGGATTTTATGGAATATAATATTTTGTGGAATATTCGTATTATAAATACGTATTCACAATACGAATATTCTCGTTGATCGTTGGAGGACCGGAACACTTGATTTTTTTATCAGAGGACCTTTTGTATGCTGGCCTTTGACGACCCACATTCTTCCTTTCGTCGTCTCTGCTTAAAGCCTACCTGCAATGATTTTTCAGACACAATTTTTTTCTGCAACTTTACACTCTTCCTCAATGTATGGAAACTATTTGTAGATCCCTTACATACATGCACTTTTTTAACATGTCAATTTCCTTTGCTCCCCTGGACAACTGAGTGTGCTGTTGCTGTGATGTTATCCAGGGAAGAGACATAGTTTAGTGCAGATAGGTTTTTCTGTTCAAATTGTGTACCCAAAGTTTACTCACTGAAAACATTTCTGAGCAAGGGTCAATTGCTTGCTTATTAGTATAACAAAACATGAAAAAATGCAGTCAAGCAAAAACTAAACAATGCACTACATGTATATGTAATTGTACAAACTACTGGGACATTGGGGCCTTCTTCTGGGGATGACATCGCAGTTTTGCTCATGAATATGGAAATATTCATTAGCAGAAAAAACCAACCAGGCTGCAAAATATCTTTTTATCTGGTTTGTATTTTAAAAAAGCCATTGCAGCTGTCCTTTTAGAATATTTTGACCGTACCACAACTTATTCTCTTACCCTTAATGCACTGTTTAAGCAGGCTCAGTAACGAGTGCATACTTACTTTTCCGTTTGTGCACACGATTTTTAAGGCTTACATCTATATTTCTTTCTCCATGCAGAACAGTATCAAGGAGGCACAACGTCTCATTCATAAAGAAATCAAGTCAATCCGTCGAGAATTGAAGAGACTCATAAGACATTATGCTGCTGCACACCCCAACCAGCAGGTTGATGTACAACAACATCAACGAATCAGGTCTGTTGACTCTGGTCTAGGGGAGGTGAACTATTCAACTGACTATACCACAGCCAGTGAGGTCGCATCATCACATGAGGACAGTGAGGTGGGATACCAAGCCTTTCTTGATCATGACACTGATCAGTTAGTCACACCTCTGAAAGGGGATGGAATGTACAGTCAGCAATCTTCAGAGGTTTACGAAGCAGGCACAGGGTGTGAGGAGGAAGGGTCCACAGTACTCCCACCTCCAAATTACAAGGGAAGTTTTGAACATCCCAGCAAAACTGAAAATGGCTTCAGGTCTGGCTATGGGATTCCTCTGCACTGGAGCAACAGTGAAATAACACCGGCTCTGGATGATCACACTCGGGGGAAGAATTCTACTTATGAAGATGCCTACAGCATGGTGAGAAGGAGGCATAGTGCAGACAAGCCACTCAAGAACAGCACGTCTAAAAGCTCCGGTAACAGGTGGAAATCAATTATTCATAAGCATGGCCAGAAAATCTATTCCATCCCAGAATCTCATCAGAATCATCTAATACAAGAATCCGTCCAGAGCTCAGGAGATGAGTCACTAAGTTTTCAAGACTTAACAGGGTATCGTAATAATGAGTTTGACCAACCCAGAAGATACAGTTGCTCTCGATTACAGAGTAGAACAGAACGCTATAGTACCAGGCAAGTGAAAAGAACCCAGTCAGCTCAGCATATCGATGTCAGAAAGGATACCATGTCTGGATCAGATTCTTCTGCAACAAATGGGAACCAGGGGTTCCCTAGGCCAAACATGCCCATATTAAAGAAAACTGACTCTTCAAGGTTTCTTTTGAGGCCAGAGAGTGGGAATGAAGTGCTTTCAGACAGACCCCCATCGGTAGCCAGCGACACATCAGAAAGGACCTCATCAATCCGTCAGTGGAATGGGAAGTCTAGAATGCCTGCACAAAGCTCGGAGGATGAGGTTAGGGATTTGCCACGATTTTCAGACAGGAGCTATGATTGCTACTTTGATGCCGAGAGTTACAATCAGTCTCCACATTTTTCCCCTGGGCTCTCAAAGCGGACAGGCTCCTCCAAACATCATCAGCAGCAAGGAGTAAGTCCAACGAGAATTAAGAGAGCCTCATCATCTCCGAGTGGTACTTCCAAAAACACAAGCAGTGCAAGGTCTAGGAATGCCAGGCAAAGTCACACTAATAGGGACGACATTCACAGAAATGCTTTCATGGATGAAAACTGGAATGCAGAACCTTTACCTGAGTCCCAGTCTGACCTCTCATATCCAAGCAACGAGGAAGCTTACATGGAGTCCTATACTGATCACGCTGCTCAGCAATACAGAGGTCAGAAACACCCTTACAGAACCAGTCATACCAAAAACCGAGATACATGTAACTTCTTGAAAGATGTTGGTGGAAGTCCAACTCATCCATTAATGAAAGCAAAAGGACTAGTATCGAGTATTCCTTAACCAACAATTACAAATACTTGTATTACTGAAGTAATACCGAAATATGATGTAATTATGAACCAGAAAGTGTGGTGCAAACAAAGAGTATGCTCACATGTTGGCTCACTCACTGGTTCCCGCACTAATGCCTTTTACACATTAGACAGTTTCGGCATAATATGCATGCACATATCACGTATTCGTATCTTTTTTTGTTTGACGCCATCATGTCGGGTGCTACCTACATGTATGTGTATGTTACTAGGTAGCCATGTGTGTCATCACATACGGACGTGCAAATCATGCCAAAACTAAATTTTTGCAACCTGATACGTACCCATGTACGTGTTCTGTACATGTACAAACATGAACTGTCGAAACTGTCTAATAGTACATGTGATGCATTTGCTTTAGTACTCTCTGTGCAGTACAATGTCTTCAGTCAATGATATTTCAGTCAATATGTATGTACGTGAAGGTTGAAGGAATAAAACTCCTACTATGAACATTGCCACAACAACCCATTGATCTTCACTACACCATTAAGGTATCTTACACATGCGAGGCCAACATGTCTTAACTTGAAGTTTTCCCCAAAGCAATATATTGTTTTGTTCAAAATAATGCAAGTAGAAAGTCGCTATGCATTTGCTCTTCCTCCATCAATGATTACGGTGGGTAATTAATTAATTGAACTGAAGCTCATACCTACTCTCTTCCTTGAATTTAAGCTGCATTTGAAAGCTGAAGTTACACATTGTCGGTGACTGACCTATAAGTTCACTTGAATCAATCAAAAATAGGGCAAAATGTAACGTTTTCTCAAACCAGCTATAAAAACACTTCACTCTTATTGACCTTGTACACATTTACTCTGAACTGACTGGGGATGCAGTAAAACAGAGAAACAAAAAAAAGGCCAGTTGCTTTATTTTCACAAAAAGAACAAGTGTTTTCAGTTATTATAAATCATGAAGTCAAATGGACGCTTTGCTAGTTAAACACAAGCCAACTTTTGACCCTTCTGTTGTGCTCGAAGGTCAACCCAATTCATCCATGCAATTTGACAACAGCAAAAAATCATGCTAGGAAAGGACAGAAAATTAAGAGCCACTGTCATTGTGATGTCTATCCTAAAGGTTTGGTTTGAAAGCAGGTATACATGTACACAATGTACTCATTTGTTTCCCTGCACCAATATGAAAACAGGTGTCGGGTGTCATATATATATGTACTGTCATTTGCCAAAATTTTGCCAAATTGTTACAGCTGGTCAGGTGACAAAAAACACAAATTGGCCTGAAATGCTTACCAAAAGTAAAAAGAAACTAAACCTTGCACACAGGGAGCAAGTAGGATACATGAAGGTCCAACCATATCATTTGATGCATGAATTTTTATTAACGGCACAAACTGCAGAGAGTAATAGTAATGCCAGCAAGTCAGGTGAAAGACTATAAACAGCCGCTTTTTGGCAACTATATGCAAATGTAATTCCAATCTATAGGACCTACTCCACTTGAGTCAGTTAAGTTCTTTGCCTACAGTTTGCTTAATGGGTAACTGTCTTTGTCATTCTTGGAGACCACATGAAATGATTGTTATAGTGATAAGTTTTGCCAAATAAATATAACTGAATCATACTACAGCCCAATGTGAGTGTGTGAGTTCCTCACAAACATGATACATGTAAATACAACTATTCTTACTGATTATCCTACAAGTGCATTAGGCTATACTGAGTCACTAAAAAACGTAAAGCATAAAGTGAAAACAAACACAGGCCCTCATGTCTGTACACAGATTGAAAAGAAACTCCTCTTTGCTCAATTGTGGCAACAGTGTCCATAAGTGACAAAAATAATACTTTAATATGACAAAATGACTTTTGATATAATTAGAGCCAACGATTATCCCATTATTTTTTATGCAATTAACAGGCGAGGATGCTTGCCCCGATTCTACATGTATCAACACTGGAATTTCTCTTCATCTTTGCTGACAAGAAGAACCATTTTCAAAATGCTAAATGAACAGAATTCAAAGTTGTTCTGTAATTAAATTTCCTATTACAGTAAAGATATTAACAGAATGAACAAATCTTGTTTCACGAATACACAAATACAAGAACACATTCAAAGGCCTTTGACTGTTGTCAAGATTTTAGTAATACTCAGAAATCATTGGAAATAATTTGGCCTCAGTATGACTTATCTCCCTAGAATTTCTTTGTGAAGAAAACAAATAATTTCTCAAGGCCTACACAGAATGGGTTTTTTATGTGTCGAAAACAAAGAAAAAAAGCATATGTAAATGTACAATAAATGTACCAGTAATACATAAAAACTGCAAGTCAGCTTTCATGAAGGTACATGTATATGATTTACCGATACAGTGAAACATGTAAAAACTAAAAAAAAAAACAAAAAAAAAAACAAAAAAGCTAACCAAAAAGCATACATGTATATGTAATTTAATGTTTCAAAGGAGTGTATGTCATTTTCTGTGAAATGACAAAACTCCAGAGCATGTGCATTTTTGGCAAAAGTGGTAAAAAAGTCACACCTTCATGAAAAGTTTGACCAAACACAGCAAGCCGGATAGCATCATCTTGGAGTTGTGATCTCATACAGTGTATGTCCCTACCCCAAGATATGTACCTGGTAGACCTCACAGGTTGAAATATCTCTTGCAACCCTAGTCCTCTGGTGTCATCTTGTGCTATACCTCAGGCCCTTCACCACCAGGAATAAGCTGTCATGGCAGATATGACACAGAAAGTATGTGCATAAACATGAATCTCACACAATAACCTCAAGTCACGGTTCAACACAGTACAATATTGCAGATGAATCCTTTTTGTGAATCAAATAAATGTATTAATGTATGGAGTGCTGTAATAATAAAAATAATAAAACGTTATATATAAAGCACATATCACTTTGAAAGTCCATATGCACTTATTACTATCACCCCTGCATATAGGAATCACAACAACTGAACATTCCTGAAACCGTCTCAGCTCCGGGGGGGGGGATACACCAGCTGATGCCGCCCTATCAGGCACACACAGCTAACATGACCATATCTGCCCTCACAGACACCCACTTACTCCTGGGTGGAGAGAGGCACATGGGGCTAAAGTGACTTGCTCGAGATCACAACATGCTGCCACCAGCTGGATTCGAACCCCCT
>NW_019091423.1:1035593-1054269 GCF_001949145.1 Acanthaster planci
CACAATAAAAAAAATCCACTCACCAGATATCTGATTTGAGGCTGGCATTCCCTCTATTGACAAGTTCTGGTGGTGAGAACTCAGGGCTACCAAGCAGTGTGTGAATGTAGGGCTGCTCACCAATAAAGGCTGCATCACCAAAATCGATCAACTTCACCACAGGAAACAAGGAACTCATATCCACCATGAAATTCTCAGGCTGTTTGTTGTAAATGAAAACAGTGATTCAGTTGGACTTATTGATGGTAACATTTCTGATACTGATGGAAAATGATTACATTTTGACAATGATGACAATCTATTTTACTTGATGTCCTCCTGTTGTGTTTTGTTTTTCTTCTGGAATCTTTTTCTATCAATTTGGAAAGAACTGACCATCATAATCACTAGAGTTTGCCTAGCCAAAAAGGGCTAACAGCTAATATGCTGTCTCATGCATGTACAGCATCAATCAGGCTTTTGGCTGATTCTGTTAAGCAAATAAATTCCTTCTACATAGAAGCAGCCCTTCTGATTCAAGTAATTTGTCAACTTTCTTTCAATAGATCAGGGCATACCATAAAATCTATCAACCTATACCATAGGACAACCTACTGCATGCAACATGGCAACTTGTACCTTAATGTCTAGGTGAGCGATGCAACGGCCATGAAGGTAAGTCAATATCTCTAGGATTTGACAGATGTAAGCTGCGATATGTTGTTCGGTCACAATGGGAAGGCTGATCAGGTGCTCTAAGAGACGACCATTAGGAATCCTGTAAGAAACATCAAGGACTCAGAAAGTTGAATTAAGTCTTGATTCTCTTCAGACAGTAAACATATGGTGCTGAGGTAAAGTTAGATTGGCGAAGACGGACAGAAGTATCCTGGTTCCTTTCCTGACAAAGTGGATTTTGAGCAAGGACTTGGATGCAGTTTACACTTCAAAGTCTTTAGAAAGGTGGAATCTCCTGTATCAATGTACAAACCACAAATGCTAAAGTGTCTTGAACTACCCGATGTACATCATTATTACATATATTCCTGAAACATTCTTATGAAAATCTAGACTTGTGGTACTTCCTGACACATTTCATGACATCAAGATAAAACATGCCTCGTGCCAGCAACCTAAGCTAACCTAAGCTAATGCGTGCATTGAACTCACAGATCCAAAATCAGAACAAACTGTTGGTGCTTCTGGTAGCATCCAAGCAAACTGTATATAGAGGGGTGACTGAGAGATCCTAGAACAGCCACTTCATTCTCTACCAGCTCCACACTCCTCAGCTTTTTGCTGATACACTTTGCGGCAACCTCCCTCCGTGTTTCCTTGTCATAACACATTTTCACCACTGAAAATCTTCCACTGTAAATATAACGAGAAAACAAAGTAGAGGTGGCAAGCCTGTTAGGAATATTTCACTGTATGTTGGGAGTAATAAGTGGTAAAAGAAATCCTCTTCTGTCGTGCAAATAAAATCATCTACAGAATATACAGGTCTGCGCATTCATATTTTTTTCTGGAAAACCCTCTGAACAAGAACAAAGTATGTTAGTTTCCCCTCAAGTTTACAGGTATGTGGCCAATGGAAATGCATGACAGTCAATATAGCATAAGCAACTAGTGGTTTTTCCACTATTTATCTCACAAAACTAATACGCAAACATGCATGATTACTTACCGTCCCAATTCTGCAGTGACGTTGAATGTACTTTGAAATCCTTGCTGCCAAAATGCAGCTGATCCAAAATCAGATTCAGTTTCTTGAAAGAAAGAAACCAAACAAACAAACAAATATGATTCTAAAATACTGCCCGAATGTAAATGTTACTTAATAGCTGAATTATAGTAGAGTCCCCGACACATGGTGTACTTCAACTTTGACTGAACTATCCTCATACAGTGTTGCCAAACCTCTTGTTGAAAAAACTCGAATTCATTTGATTGAATACTGGTACAATAACCTTCATAATACATGATGTTGAACTTTTGTGAACAATTTCAGTGTCATGAAACTTATCTGAATTCAAAAACGGCATTGTTCGGATATTGGGCAAGAATTGTTGATTGTTCCCTAACGTTACACGCTGGAAAAAGTCTCAGAAAATCACACATAAACATTTAACAAGTTCTTTAATGTTGATCAATTCAAATAAGTTTACCCTCACATACCTAACCACAAGTTTGTTAGAAAATTATTTTGGGTCATTTTTTGAAAGAGTCAATTTTGCACTTTTTAAAAATATTGAAAAACGAAGCCAAAATAAAATTGGCATTTTGGAGCAGGTGAGTAAAATCAAGATTTTTGAATCAGTATGGTGAAAGTTTGCTGGAAATTCACTTATAATAAAATCTGAGGTAAACATATTGCTCTGGCCAGGCACTAGAGGTGAAAAATCAAAATGCGCCACATTAGGGGCTGTGCTTTATTAGGGTACATCAACAATATTTCTCAGGAAGCTTGATATTTTCAATCAACAGTGACCAGCAGGAGGGCTTTGCAATTTGGGAGATTATAAACAGAGAGCCAAGTGACTCAGTCCTAGTCAGCAGGTTGGGATCTCACACCATCTCATTACATCTGCATGTAAAGAAGAGAAATGTGCCAGTTGAACACATCCAATTGGTGCAGTAATGCTGCAGTAAATCGCCAACAGAGTTTGCTGTGTCAACTATCCTTGTCCTAACTGAACTAATTTACATGTAAATGATGCCAGCCAGTGTCTACTTATGAATTTTGGAGGAGAAAAAAATTATCAAGAACTCGAAGAAGCTTGTTTTCTACCTAAGTCGGATGACAATGTGGTGACTTCACAGGCCTCACTTGGCAAGCTGATCCCAACATCGTTGTTAGCACTGACCCGGAAGTAATAACTTGACCCTGGGTTGAGGTCATCTGCCCTGAAGAAGAGGTCAGTGACATAGGCAGCTGCGATTTGCCACTTCAGCGTTTTCATTCCTTGAAGAAAAAAAAGATTTGCTGATAGTTTCCTCTTCATTTTATTAACAACAACTGGACTGAATACAGTTCGTTTCATTATCTCACAATGAAAGTGAATGCAATTGTAAATTTGACATTATGTACTGCGAACAAATTCAAAGAAGTTGAAGTGTCTTCAACTTTTGCGTATCCACATGGTGAATATTTCTGTGATGTCTGAACATCACATCACATTTGCTTCTCTGCCATGCCAGTGGCTCTAATGCTGTTGAAAATCAGCAGATACAAGCAACAGTTTCTTCAGGACATTACTAGTTATATTACAGATCAATCGCAGCAGGAGACAATATGCGCCTTGAGCTGGACCAACGGAGGGTCCTTTACCAAACTGCACTTTGTTGGTTCACGAACGACTATGAAATGCAAATGTCATAGTAGCATTGCTACCAACATAAGGAAAACTCTTTTCAACCACTGAGGGGGTGCTTCTGCTAGAGGCGGATACATTCATGTTAGCTCTAGTATTTATCAATCATGTCAATTATGAATGTAATGATACTGAGGAGTCCTCAAAAGAACCTTAGGTACTGTAGCTCATATGCCTAAAACACTGTAGAGAGGAGACAATGAGAAGCAGTTACAATTTAGAGGTGGGAGGAAAACCCCAGAGGAATATCCTGAGAAAAAACCCACCGGATCATTTGGGACTGAAAACCCAAATCCACACATGGACCAAGCTTGGAATTGAACTAAAGTGAAGGATGTGAAAAGAAGTGCTCCGCCAACATGACCCCTTGAAATCATGAAGAAAGCAATGTGACTGTTTCTATTGCCAACAAATATCAGGAGATAATTATTTCAAACAGTGGCTGAATACGATCAATTTTAGTAGCATTTGCATCTAACCTTGCAATGCATATTCCACTGTGTAAGCAATAATAGGACTATGTCTAGTGCGTTCTGGTGCATCCCATTTGATGACAACAGAGGTTGCTCGGACATCATGCACACTTAGATTGCTCGGTGGTTTAGGTTTCCCTGCAAAATGAGACAAGTAGACATGAGAAATGTGACCAATTTATCATCTGTAAAACTAGCAGCAAGTCTACATTTCAACAGTTCTAAGGATCCTACGGCATAAGTGACTTGAGATACAAGGTCCAAGAAAGAAGGGAACCAGACAAGCCAGCATTTCTTGTGTTTTGCCTGTATTCTAGGCTGTCTACGGTAGCTGCTTTTAACCAGTTGCTGCCAGGGAGCCCGGTTTCAGAGACGTTGGCTTTATACGCATAGTTGGGCTGCCTGAAATCGGACAAAGGGAACTGGGCCTTGTAACAAAAGACCGTACTCAAAACAGAAGACTGAGCTGCTGGGAATTGCCAACATTTTTTCAGTTGTCAATAGCGGAGGAAATCTGTCATTTGTATCACTATTTGTGGCATTCAGTGTGAGTGGATTACCACTGGGGAAAAAAGCTCTCCAGCACTCCAGTGATGAGTGATACAATACCACTGCACGCTAATGTGGCCTGTATTGAAAAGACGCTAGCAGCACAATGTGCCAGTTTCGGGAACAAAAGAAAATTACATAACACCACACAATCTGGGCTCTTTTTACAAGGCGCAGGCCTGGCTGAAATATGTTGTCTGTCAGATTAGAGTTGCCACCAGAAAGTCACTGATGTTGGAGTTAACAACCAGTAAATGAAGTTATGAATTTTTGAAGAATTTTGAAAATGGAAAATTTTGAAAATCACCCGGGTATACATCATGCAACTTCAAATTAAACAAGGCAGCATATGGTTAAGAAAAATTCTGCTAGGACAGAAAACTGAAACCCTCATTAACATTAAAATTAATAGAAAATTGATTGATTATGGTGGTGATGCCACATCTAACAAATGATGGGTTTGAATGTTTTTAATCCTCTTCGTGAATTAAGAAAGTTTTTAATTTTGAAACACGAAAACCTGTCTTGCCTGGATTATTATTTTGATGCTGTTTTAAAGGAAACTTGCAGTGGATATTCAGCTCAACTTGTTTACAAACACATTATCCTGTGTGTAGTGGCGTAAAACTGTTATAGCGCCCTCTTTCGGGTGATTAGTGAAATGCACCGTTTGCTTCTTCCACTCGATGATCCACTACGTACATGAGCGACATCTTTCCTTTCATTAAGTAAACCCCCAGGAATGCAACAGTTGGTAAGACAAAGGAATTCTGCCATATTATGTGTCACAAAGGGATATTAGAATAAGCTTAAGGGTCATCTGGAGAAAAAGGGGTTAATTTGGGAGAAATAATGGGACGTTGTAACGCTAGTAAATTATGAAGGGCCGTTATTACTGGGTTCATGTATTACCCTACTGCTCGGATTTACATGTACAAGTACTTATATCATAAGTCACGTGGTCATTTGGCATTTACACAGTAAGGCAGTTTATGGGGGCACATAGTAAGGGTAAATTTATTCATAGGGATGTGTAGTCAACCGTTTCTTTATTTCATCATAATGGATTTGCCTAAGGTTTATGTACATGTATTGCTACATAAGGTGTACTTCTATTTCTCTATCCATTGTAGCGAACTGCTGACTTGGGACTTGGAATGGGCTGCCATCATTAAGGGTGGCGAATAAACAGTTCAAGTTCAAGTTCTGGAGAGAGCTGTTTCCACGGGCCAAGTTTTTCATCAGTGTGTTCACACTTGCGTTCCTTGTGTAATTTAAGAGGTTACACTGTGTTCACAACAACACTGATAAGATCTAAATATTTCCAAGGGTGGTAATTTTTTCATTCTTAGACAATCCTTTCATCCAAACATTACTTGTCAACAGTGCAAAAGAAAAAGTGCAAAAGTTTTGAAGAAATATTTGCCATTGTACGCTCGTCCAAACAAGCAACTTGACCCGATAAACAAATAAAAAGAGACTTTAATACTCCAAGACAATGTAAAAAAGAGTGATACACATTTGCATACAGAGCTTTGGAGCCACTACTGTTCCACTTTAGATGACATCACATTGTAGCTCATGAATATGGAAATTTTAATTAGCATAAAAAACCAAAAGTTTGATGCAATCATACATGTACATACCTCTGACAGTTACCAGTGCAGTACATGTCTGTGAACCCACACTGTTAGTAGCTATGCACGAATATTCTCCCTTCTCTTCACTTCGGAGGCTAGAAATCTCCAGACGAACAATCCCGTTCTCTTTCTCTACCATCCGGACCCGATGGTCTCGTCTGAGGGGAGCTGAGGTGGGCGGGCCTTCCCAGGTTATGGTGGGCGTTGGTTTGCCAAACACTTGGCAGGTCAAGACGAGGTCGTCATCCTCGTTGATTGTCAGATTGGTGAGGGGGCTAGAGAACTCTGGGGCAGCTGAGAAGGAAAGAATGTGAAATGTTACTGCCACTGCAGTGGATTTAGATTTTAATGCGCTGATTCTAGAGTTCAAAGTTCATAGAACTGATGACTCCAAATAAGAAAACAAAACACAAATGAAAAGGAAATTTGAGAGGTGATACTTACATTCATAGACAACGTGTGGATAGAGTAGCTGTAAACCAGAAAAAGGAAAAGAAGCTGGATTACAAATGGCTACATGTACCTCAATGGAAGGAGGTGGGGCTAAGGCAGGAAAGGGGAGGGTACAGTTCTCCTTCACATTGTGCAAAGAACAGAAATTCTGAACTTGTATACAGTTGGTTTTTAGATATATGATCCACCATTCCACAAGCAGGCTGAAATCTTCTTGATTATTTTCTGGAAAATATGTATATACGTGAACAATGCAAATTGCACAACTTTCATTGTCTGTAACTACAGGACAAAAGCTTTTGGCAGATAAACTTTGTACGATGGGCCACTTTGAACTGTGAAACTTAGCAAGGGGGCGGAGAACTGTCAAATATGTGTAAAGAAATGCAGCGCCAACAATGTGTCATAGGGAAATTTGATCTCCTCCTGACACTCCATGAGATTCAGTCTGAACATCATAAAACTGACATACATCAATGCGAAGGATTTGATCCAGTTATTAACAAGTCACATCACTACAAAGGGGAATGGATGATGACAAAGGAATGATTGTGTCCCTGCTAATTCAAACAGCTTCTCACTAGACTTGAGACTAGGTGACTGACTAGATGACAACTCACAAATGTGTACAAATGTGAAGTTGAATCTGGTCCTGAGTTGATGTATAAGTCAAAGTTTGAATATGGGGTTAAAACCTCCAGTGGAGTCAAGCTGGCCCACAACACTAAACTTCAAGACATTTATATGTGTTTTCTGCATCCTGTAGTGGGTATTTACTACACAAATCAATGAAAAGAAATAAAACCCAAAACTAGAGATGCATTTGTCAGCAGACAAACACACTGTATCGGCTGTCAGATAAACAGTCTTTGTTCATGTTAAAAATGAGTATTATATAAGCGTTTCCTCAAGTACCAAGCTGAAGTCAAGGCTCAAACAAAAATTATGTATAAAACCAATGGAGAAAACTATACCGCACCTTTAATGATGTCACATCAACCATGATGATTAGGATTTAATTTGCATCTGATGACATCATCTTCACATGAGGTCAATTTTCATCTATACCAATTCCTTTTCTAGCTTTCTGCTATGTTTCAACCCAATTGGACATAGTGCTTTTAATTGTGCACCTGTAATATCACTTGACTTGCCCCTCACTATGTCATCACCACATCAGGTCAATATTTGTCTCAATAACTTCCTGTTCAAGATATCAGCAAGGTTTGAATACAATCCTACGTACAATTCAGGAATTATAGTGCTTTGAAGTGTTTACCTTTAATGTCATATGACCTGTCACCTGATGAGAACCTCATCATGAGGTCATCATCACATCAAGTCAATTTCCGTCTACAACACTTCCCTTTCTAGATATCTGCAAGGTTTCAACCAGTGGTATGGCTAGGATTTTACTAGTGGGGGGCACAAAGGGGACACCAGCATCTTATGGGGGGGGGCACCTGCTTTCAGTGGTGTGCTTTTGGGGGAGAGCAAGTTTTTGTTAGCCTTGTTCAATATCTATTCATCCATTTTTTTAGTAGGGGGCACCTAGGGAGCACTGGCAATTTTGTGGGGGGGGGCACACACACACAATTTGGCTGTTAGCTAGCCGAAAAAGCTAAAAATAACACAAAATTTATTACATGAATTTAAATTCAAGTAAGCTGTGTGGGTCTACAAATATTCTCTTACAACCAGTTGTATTTTTAAGTCAGTTGAGTCTGCTTACCTTGGCGGCTATTTTAGATCCTTTGGAATCCTTTTCTCGCTGATGACTTCCTTTGCTGCTATCCATGCTACTGTCAGATCCTGTCCAGGATCTCATCTTAGGCAGGAAATGTTTCTCCTTCCGATCTGACTTGTGACCTGATCGGCGGATTCGAAATGCCTCATGCCATGAAGATGTTTTCCTGAGAAAAGTATCAAAGTATTTTTTATCAACATTGGCCTGATATTGTTGCCAAAGCTTTCAAATACAATCATGGTAATATATTCCTTAGGCACTTAGTCTGATGTCTTCAAATTCAGTAACCTAATGGGTGTCATTCCTGCCGACCTTCAATAATGAGGGCTATATAGACAAATCCAAAGAGACAGCATTCCTCCGGGACCATCACACTCACCCATGAATTTTAACTTGAGCGCATGTACACACAGTTGGTCAAAGAAGAATGTAACATGAGTGTAGCACCTACATGCCAACAGGATGGCCCCCCAGTAATGGCCTCTAATTCTGTTCGCCGGATTTGGCTTCAGGAGGTGTGTAGGTATGGCCCAAAACTGGCTTACTGATTGTGTTACTGAACACTACCCTGCTTCTCTGTTTAACCATTCCAGCCTTGATCCCAATGGATCATTTGCACTGACACCACGTTTCCCATGAATCTCTTTGATGCACCATCTTTGATGTCATGTCAAAAACCAGACATTCTTGTCAATTGCCAAAACTACTCCCAGCTATGGCTACTCACCACTTCATGCTATGGTAAAAAAGCCACAGCCATTACAATAAAACACATCATTCAGTCTTAGCCTGACATCAAAAGATGGCTGACTGCAAAGGATTGTGGGAGATGCGGAGTGAAAACAATCTCTCCTTCAGTTTGTGTCACACACTTACAGATTCCAAACTCAGTATGACCCAGACTGTTGGAATCTGAAAGTGGATTCTTTTTTGAGTATATGTTAAGAGAGTTGAAGGTGTTAATTTCCCAGTACTAAATCACGATGGCCCATATCTGAATGAATATGAGATGAAATTAGTTGGTGTTAACTATGTCAATTTATGTAGGAAAAGTTCATGTTAGGATTTATTTCAAGAAAAAGGTTGTGCAAGTCCTGAAAAACTGACGGTGAAATTCTCATCTTCATCTTGGAATACCTCATACACTTGAAGGAATCTTATAGCCATACAAACATTTGACTGGTAACTTGAAAATGAACACTACTGCTACTGACAACCTACCTTACAGTCTCAGGCAAACATAGGGGTGCTTTGTGTAAAGTGTTCATGTGAATGAGAAACATAACTCTCAGAATATAAAACTGAAGATCTTACTCTTCAATTATCATTACATCGAAACCATCCGTAGGTAGCATCCAATTTACTGTTTTTGATCTATTCATATTGATGCTTAGTTAGTAATTACTACTTAAATCATGCATATTATAAATGGAGAATGGACTAACTCTAATGTGGAATGTTAGGTCAGGTTGGAGATCATCAGGCGGGTGAAAATGATAAAATGGCACCAATACTTGGATCAATTCATTCCAGGAAGTGGATCACTATTCCTACAGTCAGAAAAGTGCTGACCACTGTTACATGCTTCCTGTATCAATAATTGGAACCAAATAATAAGTAACATTGCCAGTATTCATAAGGAGTCAGCAATCTCAGTGTTTGTTGCCTATGAATTATTCTGGGCAGTCAATGCCAATCATTGTGCGCTTATCACAGCTTCACTTTGTCATCAGTCAAGTGAACATTTAAGTGTTTATAATCTGAAATTATCATTAATCTGTTCATTTCCCACTTCAACAGTTTTCGATACCGCATTGTTTCAGAGCACATGCGTACCAGTTCTGAAACACATTCAAACTGCAATATCATGCATATCTTTTATATCTTTCATACAAAAGCAATTTCCCAACATACATTACATTTTTCCCATTTCCCCACAACCTGTGCTTTTCACAACACCAACCCCCCCTTCCCATATCGAACAGACACAAATGAATGGACTTAGGTTAAAGACATGTTAAAGCAAAGAACACAGGCAATTCGTCTATTTTTTAGCCCACTGGCAGGCATAACACAAGCAATACATGAACAGTTAACGGCAAGTGGTTACTGCAAACACACAAACTACCACATACACGTCCAAAAAAAATGGAAAGCAAAGAAACTAAACCAGTGCAAAGCTACATGGATTGTTTCTACTCAAGCATGGAATGTGCAGTACATGAATAAAAAAAGATATCTTACCAGAGTTCTATCTCTTGTTGGCAGAAAATAAACCTTTCATACACAACACAAACCAATGCAGCCAAAAACAATACAGGTAAATACTTAACTCCTGAAGATGATGGCACTACTGTAATGTTAAACATTGCTTTAGTTTGATACAACTGCTCGTCTTGTTGATCTTGTTGTGTGAGGAAGAAGACGTCAATCCCTCGCAGTACAGGAGTACTCTTGATCAGAAATTCTGTTAAGGTGTCATCTGGCTGGTTCCCAGTATTACAGGGTAACCAGGGAAGAATTCTCCCCAATATAAAGATTGAATGTTGAGTGGAACATCCCAGTGCCACAACCAACACTTGTAGCCTCTTCACATGCAAATTGCTGTGCTATCACCAGTTGAGAAGAACAGGTCAGATGGTTACATCATCAATTCTTGTGTTCTTGAGCAAGATATTTGATATTGAGATTAGTAAAACTGCTACCTACACATACGACATATGACTGAAAACATTTCTGATGTGAAGGTAATTTCACTCATGCTGTAATCACAGGAAAAACTTGAAAGTAAAAAAAATAGACAGTTGTTTTCTTCATCAGAAGCACAGCAACTAATGTTAACCTTTTAATATAACTGTTTTGCTTTTAAGTGCTTCAATTTCAGCCTAGGTACATGTAAATGCAGAAACAAACTGCTTACCACCGGGGCCCAAATGATTGACTAGTGGACAATGGTTAAGGTTCTTTCACAAGTACACTACAGAATGCCACAACTGGGCATAACTCTGCATTTCAAGACTTATGTCAAAATAAATTCAGAGGTTAATAGCAATCTAATGAATATATTGTTATGATGAAAAATGAAGTCAGAAGCAGGAATCAATGTAATTAAGACAATTTATTTTTCCTTGCCACTTAGCTCTGGGCAAAAAAGTTCACCTTACATGCTCTAGTTTAACCCTCTGTAGAAGTAATAACAAGCATTTACACAGACTTCAATAGTATTTTTTTAACAATATTAATAACAATAGTAATAGTTACATAGTAGATTACAGTGTCAATAAGTTAGAGATAAGTGTACTGCCTCATTCACGTCTCTCAACATTGTTTGTTTTTATACACTTCACCACCACACATTTGAATGCTAACTTCAACACTTACATCAAGATTAATTTATCATAGTAAACTTATCTGTACTTAGTTTATCATTCTAAGTTTCGTACAAATACAAACTTCACATATTTCATCGGTTGCCTTTGTATGGACAGCTAGACTAATTTGTTCTTAAAAAAAAGACAACTGTTTTGTTTTTTGATTGTTTTTTTCAAAGAAAGTCATCGTGAAATTGAACTGCGAGTAAGTTTGCAATTCAAACTCTGATGCTTTCCAAAATGCGTAGAATTGTCTTTAGGGGTTATTTCCACATTCGGAAACCTCTCCCACGGCTACTTAGAAACAAAGTGACACTTCAATTATATCATAGTGAATCATTTTCACATTTGCATATCTACACCTTCGGAGAGTCACAGATTTGCATATAAATAATGCAAAGTAGTTGATGCCAAACTAGTCCAACCTGACGTGTCAGAGAAACTTTACCAACACAGGCAAGAGAGGACACACAAGACACCATCACTCACAACGTGTTGTAAATAAGAGAGTCTTTCTACAGCACCTCTTTGCTACATATTTACATATAGTAAAACACAGAAAAAAATCTGTCTGTCCCTTCATCATGGCAAATGAATATCATAAGGTATACGTTCCTTTTTGATTGATCTAAAAAAAGATGACTTTGTCTTCCTACCATTTGCCGACATACATCTAGGTTAATCTTCATGCAGAGGCCAGGCCTACATAATGAAGAAAGACTAGTTTGTATTTGTACACATTATAAAAAATGTATTTCATCTTGAATTCTAATTTCAACTATAAATTTCAACAAAAATACTGACCTTCGATGAGGAATCAGTAGGCCAAACCAAACAAGCTTTTCTGATGTATTAGCTGCATTTAACACCAAGCAGGTGTCAATTTCAGGTAAATCTTTCACTGGGAGCACAAATGAGCTAGCAGGTGTACCAATGAAGTCTCTGATGTGAAGAAATACGGCAAATATTGGAAGTAGTGACGTACAGTGCAATGAGATGAAGTGGAATTCTATCCTACGAAATACATCAAGCTGTAATTGTACAAGCCAGTGGGGTGAACTTGATATATCCCAGCATTTATGTAGGTCTTCTATGCACCTGGAAATTTAAAACTATGTAAGAAAGGCCAGGTAGCCATATTAAAGGTACAGGTAATATATTTTTATACATCTTCTGAACTGTAACATGTATTAAAGAATGTTCTCTCTTACCATCTCTCCCCATCGCGATTTTGTCACCATCTATCACTCCCTGTATCTCTTAGTTTATCACACAAGACACATCTCACTGAGCTAATAACATCTCCAAACTACAAGATGAAAGTAGAATGCCAAGTGTATCACAGTGTTTGGTGGTACCGGGCTGTTACACTCAAGACAGGTGTCTGGTAACATCACAGTAGAGTCTGAATTTAATCATTTATTAATTCCTAATTAACAGTGACCATACCATTGAAAAAAGAGGGTGAAAGTATGGTAACACATTGACAGATGTCACAGCACTTACATCAAAGATTACAGTTTTTTCAAAGAGCAATCCAGTGCACACATTGTAAAAATACACAGTTCCGAGAATACACTTACATTTTATCAGGCGTACTGTTTCCTAAATATCAACAGTGTTGACTGGTGTTTAAAAACCTCAGCAATGTACTGGGTTTACAACTAATAAAAGGACTGTTCTAAACACCAACAATCACCACTGTTTATTCATGAGATGCACAGTACATGGATAATTTTACAACGTTATCATACACTGCTTCCTGATGTCTTATAGTTTTTGGCCAAAATTGCACGTCAGCCGTGGTATAACCGGTTTATGAAAGACTACTTTAACATTAGTGTTTATCTTATTCATATAGCTACAATGACTTCTAAAATATTTTTACATATGGTACTAATATTTAGGATTTACAGTTCAATCCAAAGCTATGAATAGGACTGTCCCTCCCCAATTAACACATGTATTTGCTTTCAAACAACTTACAATGATAAAAGTACTTTTAAAACTTAAACAAAAATTACATTCGTGGTTCAAGTAACTTTCTGCATTACTAAGTTTGATAAGCTTCATTCTTAATGTTCATTTAAACAAAATTAAACCTAAATCTCAGATATCTCGATAGCAAACATGGAAAAGTTTTGGGTTTTAAAATTGATTGATTAAATGAAAAATCAAATAAAATATAATAGGACAACAAGGACAATTTGTATAAACATTTGCAGTTTCTTGCATAAATTGCCTGTGTCCAGGGAATATCGTAGGTCTGTTTTTAAAGCAGTAGCAGGCAAATTTATCATTGGCAAAAACCCAATCATTTCACAAACTAAGCTGCAGTGGTGTTTTCTTATACCCTGTATTATCAAAAATGTATTTTTAAAGAATCAACAAGTCTCTAGATTGTCTCCCCAAAGTTTTTATGCTAATATGCCATAGGAAAAAATCCTAGACTTAGATTCAACTGACATTGAGAACTGTAATTTCTTAAAGTATGGGTGAAAATCTTTCCATCATATTTCCCTGATACTTTTTCACTGAGGAGGATTTTTCACTTCCAGTTTTGTCCCCAATGTTTCATAAAATGCATCTTGATGTTTTGGTCCTTCAACAAAATTCAACATATTCATTTTGCTTTGCTTTTCAATTTACATTCTAGCAGGATTTTCCTCTTTTACTAGAACAATTTAACAATGAGACAACCACACAGTAGGTCTGCAGAGAGGTTCCAATGTTTTGGCAATCCCTCCCTCAACCTCCTTCCCAAGAACAATTATCTTCCCAAGAACAATTATCTGATGAAGCCTGTGGTATATGAAGAGATTTGATGGACTTTTCTTGAAATGATTCAAATTGACACAATGTTTGGTTTTTAGGATGGAATTTTCATGGATGGAAGAACATGATTTTGTTGAAATGCTTATGATGTGAAAAATGGGACAGAACAAAAACAAAAACATGCGTTTGGCTTTAACATTTCAGGTTCAACTCTAAGTTCATTTCTAAGAAAGATGAGATGTTTCGTTACGAACTATGATGAAAAAAATACAAAGCCCATTTTGTCAAAGCCAGGCTACAAAACTGTAGACTAGTCTGAAAATCTGATAGAAATTTGGAAATCTGGATGGGTTTGATGGTTTTTATTTGATGGGAAATGATTCTCAATGCCAGTCTACAATGGTTGAGCTCAACTATTTGAGCTTCTGTCAAGCAATAGGAAATTTGCAAATACAGAATTCACTATTTTTGTCAAGCAAAAAGCGCCATCCAATAACATGTTATGTTAAAAAACATAACATAGAAATTTTGGTCTTTTTTCTTTGTTGTTCCAAAGGGCAACCAACAACCGTGCAGCCAGACTTAGGTCAATAAAATATATAACAGTTGGAATTTGAAGTTGTTAATAATTAGTCTTGAGATTTAGTTGTAAGAGCTAAGGGAAGCCAGACACCATAGTTTAGAGCCAAGCAGGAAACTTGTTTCTCTTTGTGTTTGTTTTCAAAAAGCGTAAGTCACACGAGACAACTAAGGAGCTTTCTACCAGCAGCTAAACTAATCATTGTATTCTGCTAACTGATTTCATCATGTCATTCCTTCAATGTAAAAAGTAACCAAAAAGTTTTTTCCAATCAATTAATTCCCCCAACAGCTATTGCAATATTTGACTTTGGCTATCAAGTTTTTAGTACTTAGTTTCAATTGTTTTAATCTGAAATTTGAACTTGTGTCAACAATTAAAAAAAAATGGGATAAGATCAGAGCCAAACTTAGAATACAAAATGCAACATTAAAAGAATGTATTGCAACGACTTGAGAACATTGCCATATTTCTGCAAAGAAAATCAAAGACACTGGCAGGTTTGTTTCTTCAAATTGTAAAAAATGCTTGCCTTTAAGATTTTCCTAAAACGTTAGAGGAATGACCGACAACATTTGTTGTTTTTCACACTTCTTTTCCTCTCTGATGTCTCGGGACAACAATTAGCTTCCCTGACTGGCCCAAATCCATTCAAACACCACACTTCAAACCATATGACTATATTAGTACTGGATCAGATTCATAGCAAAGAAGATCCAACAGCATGTCCAAACAACAAAGCTACTAGTCTCCTCCACTCAGTTTGGTTTTTGAAAACAATAGTTGAAGTCTAGAAACATTTCAGAGGATTTTTATTGTTGCTGTTGTGAGATCAAAGAACTGGTGTGAGTTCAAGATGGCTGTGTTGGTGGTGGTGGGAGATGAAATTTGAGAAAATGTCAACAAGGGGGAAGGGTAGAAGGTAGGTTTCTCAAACACAAAGAGGTGAGTTGCCTTACTTCGGGGTTGTTTCACTGCTGGTGGCAGAAGTGGGATCAGCTTGTGTAGGAGAGCTTCCTTGGTTTCCTAGGAGATCCTTTGTATTACCCAGGACACGACCAGGCAACCAACCCTCAGCTGCTGGTGAGTCTTGCGAAGAGGCTCGATGAACCAAGAACATGTTGTGCTGATTGGCAGCCAGAATCTGCACCATGTCACCCTTGGTAACCGTGATTTCATCTTCCTTTACTGCCGTGTAGTTGGAGATGATTGGAGACATGCATGTGGACTCAACCTGTTGAGTTGAAAGTGACATTTACAAGGCTTCAAGTTTGGGTACAAATCTACAAAATAGTTGTTGACTGCTGTCATATGGGATATAACATTTTGAACACCCAAGGGATGCATAGTGCGTGAGGACAAGCCAAGGGCCCTATGCCTACTCAAAAGTGTTCCATACTTCATATCCCACATCACAGCGGTCATCAATTGTTTTTTTTTTCATATCTCTCATATCTCTTTTTCATTCACTCTTGTGTGTGCGCATTGCATTGTGCAAACCTAGCTAATGCAATTTCCACCAATCAGTGTGACGTTAACTTATGTATTTTTCTCACGTGATCATTTTGAGCCGATGAAGAAACACTACTGAAGACAGAGGTATGTTAATCTTGTTAGTTGTAATGATCACTGGAGTGCACCATTCTAGTTCAGTCATGTCTGCCAATCAGTCAACTCTATCCACCTGTCTAGGGCAGAGTATCTCCAGCTCCAATTTAATGCATCAACAGCTGGGCTGTTTGATGAAATAGTTTACACTGACTTCATCCATTTGAGGTTGAACAACGGAAACTGACACCTTTGGATCTGAAACATCAGCAGTTGCTCTATATAGCCTTAAGCTGGTGGTATCCAAATTTAACAGTGACTTCCTTCTTGGGCTTTACCTTGGCTCAAAGTGTATGGTTATTTTACTAAGACAATGATTAAATTTCTTAGGGGGCACTCACAAATGTATCATCTCCTTCAGCACTGGACACAGATGTGTAGCTGAGTCGATTTTGCGTTGCTCCAGAGGCCTCCATTGCTCTGTTTTCAACAATATTTCTACTCCGGTAGGGTGACGAGTCTAACGATACCTTCCTGTTCCCACTGGCGCCTAGCTCTTGGTCTTTTTGGATGGACCCTGTGGAGGCTCGCTTGGATCTTGGGGAGACCCCTTCCCTGCTTGGCGGGGGAGCTGCTAGCCCAACTGGGCTTGGTGTGGTATCCAGGGGTGGTGGTGGTGTGCCACTCTTAGGCAAGGTCAGTGATCCTGTGGATCCACCTTGGCTGGATTTAGTAGGTACAGAATCTCGTGCACTCTGAGTTCGTTTGAGCGGACTCTTAGAGTTCCTCTGTGCATCGGATTCCTGATCCAGAGGTGATGCACCTGCTAGATCCACGTTGCTTGACAGCGGGGATGATTTGTTACTATTCTTGTCTATGCTCTCCTTGGATGACCCTGTTTCCTTGCCTCCCTTCAAACTCTCTTTGGATCCCATCGGGGACGTGTCCCTGGACTTACTTGGTCGGAACGAGTGAAACAACCCGTCAAAGAACTTCTTGCGCAGTGAGGGTGAGCCACTTTGCTGGTTCTCCTTCTCACATGAGTTCTTATGGTTCTGAGTTTTGAGTCCATCTTTTTCAGTCTTGTCTTCTGGCTGTGTGGGCAGGACAGGTGGGGATGTAGGCTCCTCAGGTTGCCCGCTCAGAGGTTTCTTCTTGGCTGCCTTCTCTTTATCCTTTAACTCAGCCAGCGAGATGGCGGCCGGTGCTGTCTGGTTCTTACGATGGCTTTTAAGACTACTGAAGAGGGCGTGCTGCTTTTGAAGTGAAGAGGCGGGCTGGTCACTTGTCTGTGAGTTGGACTTGCGTAGTTTGGAGAACATACTGCTAGCTGATGAAGCTTTGGCTGGAGGGGCTGGTTCTGGTCTGTTGACAGAAATTAACAGAGACACTTTGCTTTTTCTGAAAGGCCTTTTTGATAGACGTTTAATCTCCTAAAAAACTTTCATTAAGACTCATCAAGAAGAAAGTGATTTCCAGAAGAAATGAAATATATGTAGGAAATCAAAGTAAAGAAAAAGAAGTAGAGCAAAGACAGAAATGCAAATAAATACAGAAACAGATAATTTGGTATGGTCTAATCCATCGGGTCTACTTGATAGGCAACAAAGTTTTCTGATGCTACTTCTTCTTGTCAACTGCAACATCTACAAACAAATCGGTAGTTTCAATATCCATTTGAAGATGAAAGAAAAGCTCCAGCCTACCCTTTCTTGTCGGTAGAGTCCAGACCCTTCTGGTATTGTATTGGAGACTGTAATGCTGCAGAAGAAAGTTAAAAAACCAAAGATGAATTAACAAACTCCTATCTAACCTTCTTGAGATTCCTAGACTTCCGAGAGCTGCCCTACCTCTTCCTCCTCACTCTTGTTCTTACCTCGTAAGAAGTCCTGCTGCTGATTCAACAGATCTCGTATCTCTTGAAACCAAGTACTCTTCTCTTCTGGTGTCTGCGTCTGGATCAAGAACTTCTCTCCTCCTCGCTCAATCAGTTTAAACTGCAAAGGCTCATCTTCGATGTCTTGTATGGACAAGGTGTTGACCTATAAACAGGCAATGGGTTCACTCAGTGTCTTCAAGCTACTTTTTTTTCTGATATTGGGCAAAAAAAAAGGTAAGTGCAAGCCACTATCCCTGATATTCACTTCAGTTTAGCTTGTGTCCTATGAAACCCATCCCTTAATAATT